>JAJMFC010000058.1:0-17509 GCA_030574475.1 Trigonopsis californica
AAAAAAGAAAAAAAAAAAAAATCTAAGTTTACCCAAACAACAAAAAAAAAAAAAATGCGCATCCATCATCAAACAATCTGTAAATCTGATCTATCCCTTTCTTAGTGACCATCCTCACTATTGTCTTCGACATGGTAATCATCTTCATGGTGATCAAATGGGATATCAACTTCACGTAGCAACCCGGTACTGACATCATACATGAGACCGTAAATCTTGATATCTCTAACCTTGAGAACATCCTTTACAATTCGGTGTCGGCGAACATTGTGAACTTGTTGAACGACATTTAATTCAGCTAGTTTATTAACCTTCTCAGGGAGGCCAGCTACCGATTCAATCTCATCACGATGTCGACTTTTAACATCACGAAGGTTTTTCAACCAGTTATCCATCAATCCAAGACTCTTCTTTGAAAGGGCATTTTGGCAACCTCCACAGTTTGTATGACCGCATACAAGGATATACTCAACTTTAAGAACCTCAACTGAGAATTGTAAAGCAGAAAGTGAAGCAAAATCATTATAGGGGAGTAAATTTGCAATATTGCGATGAACAAATGCCTCTCCAGGAAGTAAGTCCAAACAAGCTTCTCCAGCGCGAGAATCCGAGCATCCAATCCAAAAAATGCGTGGCCATTGTCCTGATCCGTTTACTTTAAAAAGATCAGGATATTTTTTTTGTGTTTCTGCAGACCATTCCTTATTCCGTTCAAGTAATGTATTGATATCTGTATTCTTACCAAACTTGAAAAAAGGTTCAGGATCCTTAGGACGCACTGTAGTTGGCATCTTGACTGAATAACTAATATGTAAAAGTCTCCGTGAGGGTAAAAACCGACCAACACTTGACTTAGCAAATGTTGACACGGAATGAGATAGTAATGACTGAATGGTGGTGGTATAAATTTTAATTATTATTACTGTTTTTGTTTTTTTTATTTTTTATTTTAAAACGATAAAATCGTTTTGTTGACCCAATGATTTATTCCCAAGCCCAACAATAAAACAAAAATAAATAAATAAAAAAACGTCTCGAAAACCCTTTTTACTTTAATTTTCCGGTCCCTTGGGGAACCCACCCCCGCTTAAACCCCCCCCACCACCATTCTTTGTTTCTTCCTTGTATTTCCTAATTCGGCCAAACCCTGGTGCTTAGCGTTGAGTATCCAAGGATTGGTCCGAATGTATCCCCGTTGTGTGGGGTTCAAAGCGAGACTGCTCCGGGCTTGGATTATTTACTAAGCCTATGCTTATCGAAATGTTTCTCATCATCATCTAGTTATTAAAAACAAACATTAATAAACAAAAAAAAAAAGAGCAAACATAAGAGTACAAGAAATTTACATAAGTTTTAGAAAGAAAGAAAAATAAAGAATCCTCCCGTATTATCAAAAGAATTAGCTGCTGTTTTCAACTTGTCGAGGTGGTGGCTGTGCTGCTTGGGTATTTTCACCTTGTAGATAATCTATCCATTCTTTACATACACGAAGAAGGTCATTAATTTGAGGGTGCTGCCCGTCAGGTGAATTCTTATGCTCTTGCTCAAATCGTATCAAGGTATTAACCGCCTCATGAGCCTGATCAAAAGTTATAGGACGCTCAGTAGTAGTAGCTTCTTCAGACATAATATCACTTTCTGATGGAGTTTCTCCATGTATAGGTGAAGGCATCGTATTCGGCGCATTCATGGCAGATTTATGATTGACATAGCGCGCAAGAGTCAGTCTCAGTGCAGCGTCCGCAATGTTTTGTTGCAATGTGAAATTCGACCGAGAGCCAATAGATGGTTGCTGCTGCTGCTGCTGTTGATATTGTACATCCGTTGCAGGAGGAGCAAGTTCTGTTGGAGAAAAATCTTGATCCTCACTGGCAATTGCAGTGACCTGTCCATCGCCTGAATGCTGTATCCAACGCCTCACAGAGCGAGACTTGTTGTGTGGCAATTCTGTGTAACCAGTCGCAGACGACGACGATGGTGGTGGTGATTCATCATCTATCAATGCTGTGACATGCTGCTCAGGCTCATTTCCACCATCATCTGTATTGACATTTGTTTCATTTGGCTCCTTGTGCGATAACTTTGCAACAACATGTAAATCCGTCATATTAGTATTATCGTTGGGTTGTCCATGTGAGACATCCGTCATAGATGTCAAACTTGGGTCAAACTGTGAAGAGGATGGTTGATTTGCATCTCGATGAGAATATACCCATCGTCGTAGAAAGATATTATGTCTTTTCTTGAAACTATTTATCCATCCATCTAGTTCAGGACATGGGATTCCCTTATATTCTGGGAGATTCTCCCATAGTTTGACGGCAGTGTGTTTTATGATTTCTCCTGTAATTTCAGCATTATGTGCTCTAGCAATCTGATACCAATCAGAAAGTGCCTGATCTAAAACCGGGTGTAAAGAACGTCTGTGACGTTTTGATGGACCTCCTGTAGTATTATCCAAGTATGAAAACTTATGGGATAAGATATCTGATATTGTTGACTGTGATAACCTCTGTTGGAAATTCTCTTCAAACCATTTCATAATGGCCCTCTGAGTTGGTTTAGGATTACATGATGCATAGTGGTTTCTAATTGCTTTGCGGGTGTCATCTGTTATTGATACACGGCTGCGTTTCCTATCTTGGGTCATGATTGTTATATCTTAAGAGGATATTTACTCGAGTTGAGGATTTAACGGTTATCCTTATACAGACCAAGTTGGGACAATTCTACAGAATTTAAAACAAAACAAAACTTGAAGAACGCCAAAATTAAAATATTATTATTACCTACTTAAAAAGCAATGACAGCACGAATTTCGTAGATACATAAAAACAATGTATGGTGGAGATATCGAGACAATATCATATATATGTATATGTCTATGTCTATGTGCCAACTTTAGAAATCCTTGTGGTATGCCAACTTCCACCAAGAGCTGGTCCTGAAAGATTCGGGAGCAATTGGCTCATCACTTTGGCCTCGGAACTTGCCAGTCAATCGAAAGTCCCGTTCAAACACTGTAAAAGAAAAAAGGTCAATAATAAAAGATACATACACAATATATATAAAACATCTTACTTTGTCTGTCCCATTTATCTAGTACACCTCGCTTTGGTTTCCAATCATTTCGGGCAAGACTTGTAACTGTCATTGCTCCTCCTCCAATGGCAAACAACTTCAATATTCGGTTAGGGTCTAATCGTAAGATTACATAAAAGAAAAACATACCGTTACAATGACGGCATAAGGCAAAAACGCCTCAAATGGAACTGCCATGGTGCTTATTCAAAAGAAAAAAAAAACTCTAACTTTCACCAGTTTAAAAGAATCGGTGATCTTAATTGATGGTGGTTGGTAATTAATATTGAATATTCCAGTGGATGAGCGCCATTCCTCAATATACGCTACTTGATCTCAGAATTACCACGACATGTGAAAACTTCCAGTTCAATCCGGGTAACTTTGATCGGTTAAAGAACTTGTGGTGGACACACAATGGAGCCGTTTTTCAACAACTCTGTGGGGCGTTATATACAATCCTTGGTTCATCTCTGGGGTTAAATTTTGTCACCAAATTCTGTTACTTGCCTGAGTTATTTGGGGTTTTCCTGCCTGGTTGGTGCCGATCAAGAATTCAAACTTTTGATCTCTCTCCCCTGGGTTTGTCTTTGGAAATGAACGGTGTGGATTCTTGTCATGCCCCTTAATAGACGTCAGGATGGCAAAGTAAGATACAACATCCCCATTTTTGTATTGTATTTCTTATTCTTGCAATGACTTACAACTTTTTGTTTTTCGTTGTTTCAGGTAGATCGAGCTTCTCGAAGCCACTTAAATAATGATGACTACAAATCTTCTACCGTTACCACTGATTCGGACATTGTCAATTTAAACCTCTTCTCAGGATTAAGAAGGTCTACGCGTGCTTCTGTTACTGGCTTTGTTACCGAGCTTACTCCACCCCCGGATAATCTACCGATTAGTAATAAAAGAAACCCAGATGCCGCTAATAGCCACAAGACTAATGATCCAGAAAAGACCTTGAAACCGCCTCGAAAGCTAACGGCAAGTCCTTCAACAAAGAAGAAGGAGAAGCCACGCGGAAATCTGCATAAAAGGCCCCGTAGCCTGACTAATGAATTGCTTCCTGCAAAATCCAAAGATCCTCATGCATTCAACATATTCAATCAGACATTATTGCCGGATGACAGCTTCAATGGAGGTCGCCTTTTGCGGAGAAAATCTGCACGAAAAAGCAATGACAAGATCGATGACGCAAATACAAATGGCGACACACACCAAGATATACCCAATACAGACGGCGACGATGAGCAAGACATGGACAACACAAATAGCGAACCACATCAAGATGTAGGCAATACCAACGGATCCGAGGAGAAAGAAGACGAGCAAGATAGCGCCTCAGTCTCTTCTTTAGTCACGTGGACAAAACCATCTCAAAGGTTCATGTTGAATGTTGCCTTATCCTCATCGAATGCTACTTTGATTGAGAATAGAGTCACCAGTAGGCCCAACAGCGAGAATCCGGAACCACAGATTTCCTCATTGGATGCACCATATTATGGTGTCCTAACCGGCCGAGATGCCGATACCTCTGAGACTTATCCAACTCGTTTGACTGAGACTGCGTTTGAAAAGGCAGCTTTAGTATCGGAGGCCCGAAACAGAGTGCGACAGCGGTCAATGAGTGCCGCTTTCAGGATTTCTGATGATCCCAGAGCACGAGAAAATTTAAATACCAATGGAATCCCGACATTGGACATGATAGATCCCGTCAGCATGGACAAGATGTCATTGGCATCAAAAATTAGGGCTGTCCATTTTGGAAGTTATGAAATTAAAACTTGGTATGCAGCGCCTTATCCTGAAGAGTATAGTCAAAGCCATATACTTTACATTTGTGAGTTTTGTTTAAAATATATGAACTCTGAGTTTGTATTTTGGCGACATAAACTCAAATGTCCTATGAAACATCCACCAGGGGATGAAATATTTCGACAAGGTGATATATCAATATTTGAAGTTGATGGTCGTAAGGAAACTTTATATTGCCGTAATCTATGTCTTTTGGCAAAATTGTTTTTAGGATCTAAAACTCTATACTACGACGTTGAGCCATTCATGTTCTATGTCATGACTGAATATACACGATCCGGGTGTCACTTTGTCGGTTATTTCTCAAAGGAAAAGCATAATGCTTCAGGCTATAATCTCTCTTGTATATTAACCTTACCAATTTATCAACGCCGAGGATTTGGCAACTTCCTTATTCAATTCTCTTATCTTTTAACCAGAAGAGAGAAAGTCACAGGATCACCTGAAAAGCCTTTATCTGATTTGGGGCTACTTTCTTACAGGAGTTACTGGAGGACGACAATCTGCTACAGTTTGCGAAAACGAAGGCTAAATAAATCCATATCTCTTGAAGATATCTCTACCGAAACCGGTATGAGCGAAGACGATGTTATATCTGCTCTTGAAGGACTCAAAGCAATTGTCAAGGATCCAGTTCGAAAAGTATATGCTTTGCGTATCGATTGGGATCTTGTTGACCAGTGTATCAGTAAATGGGAAGCAAAGGGATATCCACAAGTCGAGGAAGAGAATCTTGTATGGACTCCTGTAGTCTTGGGTAAATCAGGAGGTGTAAACTCTCTTTATAATACTTCTGGTGGCATTCCCTTGGATGGGATTGATTTTCCTCCTGGTTTTCTGGATAGGTTTACCACTGGCGAGAGTCATTTGGAGCCAGAAGGTCAAACAAGAGTTTTGAATAATGGACATGTTGAGCCGTCGATGGAATCAAAAATGGAGAATGGTGATGCAGAGAGTGATATACTGCATGATAGTAGTCACGAAGTTTCATCTGCTGATACCGAAATCAAACTATCTGATGACTACATGCAAATTGTCGACGAACATGGCGAGGCTTTGCGTATTCCCTTATCAGACTTTCATTACGTGTACCCTGAGATATCTCTTGAGCAGTATGCATATCTGGTCTCAAAGACAAAGTATGCTGGCTATGGAAGGAATTTACCTGAAGTGCAACAGAGCAGTGGTAGTCCTGAGGGATCTCCTTCCTCATCTACTACCAATTCATCATTTCTCAGCCCAAAAAGGCCAAGAGGACGACCACGCGGTAGCTTTAAAAAGGGTATTACTCAATTAATATCGGAAAATGCAGCGTCAATCGTATCTAGATCTCCAGCTACTCGATCAACAAGCGTTATAGGTAGAGACAATAACCACAACACCACCACCACTACTCATAATAATAATAATAATAATAAATTTGATTTTAGTACAAACAAGATAAATTACTTTAATCTTACTCCAAGGCGAAGAACTCGGTCAGTTTCAAAAGACTCGTGAGTTTGAAGGAGAATGGTCTCTCATCATCATAGCTTATGTATTTATATATATATTATTTCTGTTTCTTTTTTTTTTTTTCTTTCTCTGCTCCAAAGTGTTTTTAATTGTGTGGAGTTCGGTAATATTATTTTTCCCCTCTTTTGTGAAATATTGTAATGCAAGATGGTAAATCCTTGTAGAGATACTCAGTACTGTACGTAGAGTATTGTACAACGCAGCAACAGGACCTCAAACTAAGCGAGCCAAATACTCTGAAGCTGCCTTAGCGAGCGTACGAATTTCTTTATAATGACCAAAACTCTGAATTTTTAACTGCAAAAAAAAAAAAATCACACAATAAATAAAATTTTTTTTCTAATAACGAACGTATAAATAGAAAAGAAAATCAGTATTTCAAGACAAGACAATAAAGAATGGATAAATAAATTATTAGAGTTAAATAATAATAATAATATTAATAAAAAGTATAGTGGCCATCTAAGGCGTGCTCGTGGCCGTGCTGATAGCAGCGGCAGTGTAAGAAGGAAAAGCAGGGTAAGATGGAAAAGCTGGAAACTGTCTGAAAGGTGGGTAAGCAGGTACAGGTGGCAGAGGAGGCAAAGGAGCAACAGGAGGAGCTGGTGGTGGAGGTGGTTGAGGAGGGAAACCTGGTACAGCTGGTGGAGCAGGAATTGGAGCATTTGCAGGCTCAGGAGCACGAAGATAAACTGGCTTCACACGACGAACTTGTGCAGCTTGTCTAGGGGCATAATACTCATCTCGAAGAGGTTCATAGTACTCATCCTCATAATCGAAAAACCCATCATCATCATCATCATCGTCGTCATCATCATCATAAAATCCTTCCTCATAGAAGCTTATATCATCATCATAAAAATCAGCATCCCACAATTCAAGATCATCATCGCTGAAAAGCGAAGCTTGATAAAAATCTACCGCTGCACCAACAGCGCTAGTTCGAATATGCTGAAACTTGACAAGACTAGACCAACTCACAAATACCGCAAGTGGGAATAATAGCGTTCCAACAATCATTTAAAAAGAAAGGAGAAGAAGAAAAAAAATATGCAGGTATACCAGTAAAAAGAGATAAGGCTCTGAAATAAGAAATGTAAAGATTGATCGTTATTAAACGAATGTGAACAAGTCAACGACGAGAAGGTAATCGGCGCAAGACACTTAAAAAAAAAAAAAACGAGCGAGCAGTGTGTGGATAAAGGAAACAAAGGTAATGATTAGAGGTGGTATAAATAGTCGGGGGTATATTGATAACATAGCCCTTGTGCAATGCAAATTGCACAGTATCATCATCGGCAGGACTGCAAGTTCAATAACGCCTACTTCGCCTGCAGCTATCAGAAAACATGCTGAGAAAAAAAAAAAAAATTCAAAGTGAAAGGCGAGCTGGTACAAGAAAGACTTTTTATCACCAGAAAGGTATTTTCACCAAAGCCTCTATCCAAGTCATGCCGAATTTTGTTGAGGCGAGACTCGAATACCAATATTGATGTTCTCTAATTCTGTATAGTTATTACAATTAGCTGATATACCTGTCTCGGCCTTCCTTGAATAGCCATTGTAGGATCTACAAAGGATCCTGCAATCCGAAGTGGGTATATTTTGGGAACATCGAGGCGAAACCTTTTTTTTTTTCAGGAAGGGGCTAGTTCCTTTTTTTCATGCGACCATCGATGAGTTTAGAATCCCGGCCAAACTAAATATTGACTAGTGTGCGGCTTAAAACAACAAATTAGTCTAAACTCTAAATAGACGTGGCCCAAAGAATGAAGAGAAAAGCGAATAATTCAAACAACTCTTATATCCTTTATTCGGTCCCCGTATACTTCGTTTATCTCGGTGAGAGAGCTTTTTTTGTTAGCCACGCTCACAATTCAAGTTATTCTTTTGCTGTATTTGTGAGTTTGTGAAAGGGACAAACAAGTTCGCTAGGCAAGCTGTTTGTGGGGAATGCAAGCTCCAATCAATGACGTCCCAGAGGTAAGCTGGCTCATGTCTCTATTATAATACTCGGGCTAGACCATACAATAATCTAACTTGTATTTTATTAGCAAGAGAAGACGGCCATAGATGATGCTTTTACAAGCTCGAAAGTTGCTCCAAACGGGACGGTAGTAAATGGGGAGCAAGATGCCTCTGAAGGGTCAAGCACTTCACCGTATAGTGGTGAGAAGTCACCAGTCACACATAAAGACGGTATAGACTATTCTTTGCAAGAATTTATAGTTCATATCACTTGATGGACACTGTTCATATGAGTTGTTTGGGTTTAACTAACAACTAGCTCTTTTGTTGATATAGATACGAGTAATCGCCCACGCAGCTTGGACGTTAAATGTGGACCACTTGTTCGGTATTTAGGTATGGCAAATGGGACTGGAGCATGGAGAGGGACTATCCTTATAGTTACTGCCGATAACTCATCGATATATGATACTGTTCCGGTCTTGACATATAAAACGAGTCTTGCATCTTTTAAGGAAGCTGCCATCAATAATGATATTCCTCCAGTTGTTCAACAACAACAACCTGCCAATACTTCAGAAAAAGGGTCGGGCCCTGCTGCATCAAGCTCAACGAATACTTTGTCGAAGCAAGCCGACAAGGTTTATGCCCAAAGTGGTTATACATTCTGGAGATTCTATTTGGAGATTCCTACGGACCACACTATGGAGACTAAAGTAACATATTCTATTCCCTCTAGTTCGATTGATAAGATGCATAGTTTTTATATAAGTGCCCGTCAAGATTCTATGCGTCTAATGTTCTTTTCATGTAATGGATTTAGTCTTGGATGCAAACCAGAGACATTCAAGGGGCAGTTATGGGATGATGTAATTCGATATCATGAAAAGCGGCCTTTCCATTTAATGATTGGGGGTGGAGATCAAATTTATAGTGATGCTGTTAAAGTATACTGCCCCCTGTTTAAGGAATGGACTCAAATTCATAATACAGTAACTAAACATACAGCCAAGTTTACAGATGAAATGAGATGTCAGTTGGAAGAATTTTATCTACATCATTATTTATCATGGTTTGGTCGAGGATATTTTAGTGGACCTGCAGGTAAGACTCTGCAAGGCTCATTTGTTGTTGCAGAAGCTACAATCCCCACAGTTAATATGTATGATGATCACGACATTATCGACGGATTTGGAAGTTATCATGATTTAACTATGAGAATGCCAGTATTTTCAGGACTTGGTAATGTCGCCTTCAAATATTATATGTTGTTTCAACATCACTCGAGGGTAGAACCAGAAGTTGCAGAACCATCATGGGTATTTGGACCCCGTCCGGGACCTTATATTCATGAAAAGAGCAGATCGGTATATACACGTTTGGGTGCACGTCTTGCACTCTATGCATTAGACTGTCGAACAGAGAGAACTCATCATACGGTTGCCGAACCGGGTACTTACCAGGCTATGTTTGATCGACTCAAGAAGGAGATACCTGTGAATGGAGAGATTCGACATTTAATTCTTCTTCTTGGAATACCTATTGCATATCCAAGACTTGTATTTATTGAACAGTTACTAACCAGTAAAATTATGGTTCCATTGAAGCTGTTGCGAAATAGATTTAAGGGATCTTTTAATGAGTTTGATGATGAAATCGAAGTACTTGATGATCTTGAAGATCATTGGTGTGCTGCTAATCATAAAAAGGAGCGCAACTGGCTTGTTAAGGCACTTCAACGATTTGCAGGTGAAAGAAGATGTCGTATTACTATATTATCTGGAGATGTACATCTTGGTGCAATGGGAAGGTTTAAGTCTAAGGATAGTCTTAAAATAAGTATAGATCGAGATTATAGGCTAATTGTGAATGTGATATCATCAGCAATTGTCAATACACCTCCCCCACCTAAAATGGTTAAATTTTTATGTCGTCGAAATAAACTGCATCATTTGAGTGAGAATGGAGATGAAGATTTATTGGGTTTATTTGAAACGGATGTTAATGGTAAACATCTTGGTAAGAATAAATTTCTTATGGGTAGACGTAATTGGTGTCTTATCGAAGAAATTGGTAATCGATTCGATATCGAGGAAGAAGAATATGGTCGAACACTTGAATCATTAACACGGCGTTGGACTGTTGAAGATGATCGATCTAAACTTTTTCGTACACCTGAAAGGGCATTAGTACCATTAGGATCACTGAAAGGTCTTGAAGTCCCTCAACTACCATCTGCAGCAGAGGTTGCTCAACATGAGGAGCAAGTCCAAAAACAACCTCATGATAAACCACAAAAACAACGTATTGCAGTACCTGATATAGATGAACCAGGGGCATTATTAGTTTCATTATATGTGGAAAAGGATCAGAATAATTCTAATGCAGAGACTGTGCCTTATTCAATTTGTGTTCCAATTCTTAACTGACTTTTCTTTTCTTTTCTTTTCTTTTCTTTTCTCATCGGCGTTTACTTTTACTTTGAGCATTCATTTTTTATTTTATTTTATTTTTTTTTTTGTGTGTCTTTGCCTATCCGCAGTGTAATATTACTTAATTTTTATTTTTCATTTCAACGGCCATGATATGTAATATTGTCTAATCTAGTACAAGGATAAGATAGAGGAAGGTTAGGGGAATATAGAGAGAATTATAGCAAATGGGGAAAAATAGAACAAATAATAGTTATAATCAAGTGCGTTGAGAATGACTAGTTGATCTGGTTAGGCGATCACGAACTTTGTGAAGAAGAAATTTAAATTTCCCTCGACTTGGAATTTTAGTTTGATTATTGGAAATGTCACGCAGTGGTGAATTATCTTTGTTAGTTATACCAGTTTTCTCACTAGTAGTAACCTGTGTATCCTTATCTTTATTTACTAACGGCCTTTTTCGAATACTCCAAGTGGGAGAGAAAGACGTAGAATTGACTTTGACTTTTCTTTCAGTAGTATTCGTGGCTATATTCTCAAACTCATCTCGATTTGATCCTTTGGGGGCAAAGTGCAAGTTGCCTAGATCGTAAAGTGACTTGAAAGAATCATAATTTCTAGACTTGATTCTAGTCAGTAAATGTAATATAAGAGTGCTCCCTATACATATATAAACTTACAGTGGCGGATCTCCATTCAACACGAGGCTCAATAATGGTATTTTGACTTAGAGATTTCACGCTTGCATTGAATATTGACGGGTTCAAATCTTGCCTTTGAAAGATTGTCTCCAGTGATTTTCCATTTTCTGTGGCCACGAATGTCGATGTCCAGTAGCTGCCAACTTTATTTTGTGAGCTTAAACTTCGACCTTTGGATCTTTGATGGACCTGAAGTGAACGTTTGGGCAATGTCATTTTTCTTTTCTTGTGGGCACACTTTTGGTGGTTTAGACAGTCATGCCCATCGCTTCGTAGTCGTTTACCTCCACTAAGCTTTGAGCTCAGACTAACCGAAGAAGTTAAGCAAGGTGCTGGGGAATAGCTGACCGTTAGTGATTGCCTTTGAGGAGACAGCATAATCCTGTTTGGCAAGGAGAACAATATGCAGCCGACATAAGACTGAGAGGGTAGCAGTAATATGAAGGAATGAGTCATGGACTGGACCAAGCAGATTAGCTGAACCTTTGCATCAAACTGTAAAACATCGTCTGATATTGTACGCTTATATATATTGTGGCGTTTAACGATCATCTTGACTATAGAAGGCGTTACACCTTGTAAGGTCAAAGGCTGATAGTCAGTATTCTGATGTTGATCGCCAACAAGCGCTTGACAGCCGACATCAATATTGGAGGATTTATGATGAGTTTTCCGCTGTTGACGTCGTAAATATTTCTCTTTCCGCTTTTGCGTCTTAGTCATGCTGGTTGAAAATTTATCTGTAGCAATGCGGGGAGATATAATCAACGAACTGATGTCCTTGCATGAGTTAGTAGAAACGATTTCATCCTTTGCGCTGCTTTTCCTAGTCCAATCCTGAGGTAGAGTTTCAGGAAGATCGTCCTTGCCGCACTCATCCCATCGATAACTAAACCTCCAGCGGCCTGAAGCTATTCCATTACTGATTCTTGCCCTTCGACACAGGGGAGGAATAATAAGAATCTCATTCTGGGTTGGCTCCCTGTAGGTAGGGTCTCGTCTGGTCTTACAGGACGAGGCAAGAGCATGATGCTCCAAGAAGTATCCACATTGAACTTCACTCATAGATTTAGATGATACTAAGGGGTGGAGGGTAACAATAATAGAATTGAGCGAAATTGGTTGATGTTGAGCAAAGCAAGTTGGTATACAGAAAAAAAAAAAAGAGTGACATAGAGACCCTTCAGCTGCCCTGTACACACACATCGTCAAGACTTCACCAATTCAAAAATCAACACCATTCATATCAACAGGGTATATATATATATTAGCATTTAAAAGGTATTATTCGTAGTCAAGGGCATATAAGGTATAGAATGGGTGCGCAGAAAGCCCGCCAGATCGTGGTATTGATCTGAGCTCTTATGGTATAAACAATTAAAGCACTAAACCATTCAAAAGCTGGAATCTACATGCATAAAATAAAAGGGTATTCTGAAGGTAAATGGACAAGAAAAATGGTATGGATGCTGTGAGATTCCGTGCGGCGCTCCCTTTCGACATCTGGACTTTTTTTACACCTGGCGAAGAACCATTATCGTGTGCAAGTAATAATCAGTAATAATCATCATGATTCGCAGTTTATTCTCACCGAGGCAATTCAGGGGGAATGTAATTTCTCGGTCTTGTAACATGTTGAGGTCTTATCACTCAAAGGATCATCCTACTGAACCAAAGTACTCCCCAGAAAAGAAAGAGATGCTGAGCCATGCACTAGCTAGAACAATTGATCATGGATTTACTCCTGAGGCTCTAACACTTGGAGTGAAAGATTCTGGATATCTTGATATTACCAGGAATGCGTTTCCGGGAGATATATTCGATGTGGTCAAGTACCATCTTGACAAGGAGAAGGATGCTCTTGTCAAGCAACAAGACATCATTCAAGATCCGACCCTTTCAATGAATGACAAAATTCGATACCTAAGTATAGCACGGCTTCAGGGTAATATTCCTTATGCTAAGCATTTAACCCAAATGACATCTCTACTCTTGGTTCCATCCAACGTTCCTGAGTCACTCGAGAAACTTGCAGAGCTTTCAGATGAGATCCTTTGGCTCGCTGGAGATAGGTCCACAGACTTTAGTTGGTATACCCGGCGAGGGTCTTTGGCAAGCATTTATGCTAGTACAGGTAAATTATCTTTGTTTTCATCACATTTTTGCTTAAACTGACTGTAAATAATTTTTCTTCTTTTTTTCTCAAGAGCTCTTTATGAGCCAAGACAAATCCCAGGATTTCGTGGATACGTTTAGCTTTCTAAAGCGAAGGCTTGATGCAAACGATTCTCTAAGTTACAGTGTCCATTCGGTTCAAGAATGGCTTACCTTCAACAGTATGGCAACGATAAATGTTATTCAATCACAATTAGCACGATTATGAGTTAAAAACCGTGTCTTTTCTTTTTTTTTAGTAGTATTTTTGTATTAATATAGCATATTATAAATATTATACTACTGTACATGCTAAAAATTCGAGAAAATTCATTCGACTACACGGGTGAGCTGCAGGTTTTTACTTTTTGCCCTTTTTCCCCTTTATACTACTACTGCCTCCTTTACCTTCAAAACCTGGGCGCTTAGCCTTAGCTTTTACTTTCTTTTTGCCCTTCATACCCTTTTGAGCTTTTCTATTAGCAAGATTCTCTTCTCGCTTCTTCTGCCGCATCTTGATATTCTTTTGTACAGTTTCTTGTCGTTCATCCCATTCCTTTTCAGATTTCGCCTTGCGTTTCTTCTGCCTTTTCAATGCCTTCTTCAAAAGTGTCTCATCATCCCGGACTTTTTCGCCTTGACTTTGCAGAAGAGCATTCTTCCACAAGTCTCGCTCAATAATAGCCTCACGCTAGTTTGAAGAACAAATGTTAGTTTAGGCAAAAAATAAATTGGCAGTTTTAACACATTAGCCTTACCTTGTCTTGATCCATGTTTTCCAGTCGAGCTCTCTTTGCTTCGGCGTGTTTCAAAGCTCCCAGAGCATCTGATGGGCCCTTTCGCTTTTTAGAGGTTTTGACATCTGAAAGTGTTGCTGTTGTAGAATCTCCATCTGCAAATTTGACTTGTCCGTACAGAATATCAGATTTTATTTTGTCCTGCTTGGATTTTAATGGTGATTTTGTTTCAGTGAGTAGAGTAGTATCTTGTGCATCATTACCTGCTTCAGTAATTCTCCGTTCTTTCTCAAGTTGTTTTCTCCGAAGTCTTTTTTCTTCCCTCTCTTTCAAGATTGCTTCCCTGTTCAATGGAGCACCTTTGGCTGTGGTTCCAGGGGCTTTTCTTTTCTCTTTCAAACTTTGAATTCGGCTCGCTAGCTTGGCTTTCAATTCTTGTATCGAAGAGGCTCTGTCTGTCGAAGAAGATTGATCCTTCTTATCGGCGACAATGGGAGCTTTTGGCTCGTCTTGATCGCTAAGGTTTATATCTTGACTTTGAGAAATGTCTTGCCAACTGTCCTCGTCATCTTGATCATTGTTGCTATCTTCTTCTTCCTCTTCGGATACATCAGAATGACCACCTACAGCTTCTTCCTGAGGCTTGGGAATAGCCTTGGCTTTAGCCATCTTGTCGTGAAGTTTAGTAGCAGCAGATGAGCTTTCCATAGATTCCGGGTCAAATTTAGCTAATTTGGCCTTCTTAGCTTCTTGCTTGGTCTGTTTCTTCTTATTCCATTGATTACTTGAGTCTCGATCTTGCGTGTAGTAGTATTTGCTAGGAATCACAGATAACAGGTCCTCAAACATTTGCCCATGCTGTTTCAGCCGGCCCTAATACATATATTGAGTTAGCAGAGGGTCCCTATCTTTAGATTCAATCATACAATTCTGCCCACTTGAATAGGTTCTGGCGCCATTGTATTCTCCAGACTGATTCTGCGGATTCTCGAAATTATATTTTCGTTTCTCTTTTTTTTTTTTTTTTTTTTGTTTTTCTTCCCAATTTCCATCTGTTGGGAGATGAGCATAACGCCCATATAACGATACGATGATACAAGGATACAAGGATTATTATCGTTATCATTACAGTCATCATCAACTTCTATTTACAGTATGTACGACTTGGATAATAACATTATTACATTACCCCGTCATTATGAGCGGGCTCCTATAAGGCGAATGTTTGAAATTTTGGCAGAGCGCGAGCATACAACTAGAGTCGTAGGATACACTCCGTGCCCTGCATGGGAAACTATAGTATAGCCATGGCATGGCATGGCATGGCCTGGCATGGCACTTTGCAGCCTGATTCGAGGTAGGAAAGTCAATCGTAGAGGCATTAGAGTACCCTTGAACGGTCAGAATCCCTATCCCACCTATCTCAAGATGAAGTAAGCCTTGGTTTACAGCCAGAAAACCTCTGGGCAACAAGACTGAAAAGAACGCAAGAACTGACGAATCCAATAAAGTTGAAGAACTTTTAGTTTTCCGGGTTAGAAGTTTTTCAACTATGTTTGCCTCGATAATCAACATACTGCTGTTCTTGAGTAGACACTCTCTTCCTCTTCAGTTCGGAACTGAGCGAAAATACGCCTCAAGTTTGGAAGACCCTAAAACACTTGTTAGCATCATTATACATATTTAATATAGGTTGGGTTTTGGGCGTACCATTGGTTTGCTTATTGTTTTGCGTTAGTATAACCGTGATGATTTTGGGGAGGGAGTTTATAGCAACCAAACTCAAGTCATCGAAATCCACCACCCTTCGGTGTCCGAGAACACCCAAACATGTCGCTGGAGCGCAGAATTCGCAACATGTTTGAAGTCCCTCGAAAGGGTGAGTTTCTATTTTAATTTCATGCTTATATATATTTCACCGATGTATGCTGATAGTCTCTCACTAGGCGAAACGTACGAGCTCCGAAGCGGTCTCGTCTCGCAGTATGCCCATGAAAGGTACAACAACAACGACACCAGTGGCGACAACTTGGACGATCTGACAAATATGCTGACATTTTACGTTGCAGGAAGGATGCTATTCGGAGAACTATCGCTGCCATGACTCTTGGAAAGGACGTGTCGTCTTTATTCCCCGACGTACTCAAGAATATTGCAACCCCTGATTTAGACCAAAAGAAGCTCGTCTATCTATATTTTATGTATGTATATTGTGATTTTGGTTTATTTGAACAATCCTCTGACAATTTAATTTAGGAACTACTCGAAGACTAATCCAGATCTTTGCATTCTGGCTGTCAATACATTTGTCCGAGTAAGTATAGCGTGTAACTTTTTTTTTTTCTCCTATTACAGCTGCTTAATTCTAGTTGGAATTCTAGGATTCTGAGGATCCAAACCCATTGGTTCGTGCCCTTGCTATACGGACTATGGGTACGATTCGTGTTGATAAGATGGTTGATTACATGGAAGAACCGTTACGCAAAACCCTTGAAGTAAGTTCCACTAACTTTGATTGATCTGACATGCTTCAACTCTGTTAACACGGTATATAACTATATAGGATGATAGTCCATACGTTCGTAAAACGGCGGCCATATGCGTTGCCAAGCTGTTTGACTTGAATCCTACCCTGTGTGTCGAGAATGGATTTCTTGAAATGTTGCAAAATCTTGTTGGAGACTCAAATCCAATGGTGAGAAAGAGAAAGAAAAAAGATATGATGTTTCTCAGTGTGTTAATATACTAATTCTGTTGGAAAAAAGGTCATTGCAAATGCTATCTCAGCTCTAGAAGAAATCCAGGAAACAGCTCCAGAAACTAACGCCCTTGCAATCAATTCAGGTGTACTTAACAAGATCCTCATGGCTCTTAATGAGTGTACTGAGTAAGTATACTTCAATTTACTCTTCCTTGCGCAAAAAAAACTAAAGTTTCTTGAAATCTTAGATGGGGCCGGATATCGATTCTCACAGTTTTGTCTAAATTTGAGACATCCGATGCTACTGAAGCACGCCACCTCTGCGAACGGGTTGTCCCACAATTTCAGCATGCAAATCCGAGTGTTGTATTAGCAGCAATTAATGCTGTCCTTGCACACGTA
>JAJMFC010000058.1:17609-68152 GCA_030574475.1 Trigonopsis californica
AGTGTCTCTTGTATCAAGCGCTCCCGAGGTTCAGTATGTGGCTCTTCGGAATATCAATTTGATTTTGCAAAAATACCCAGAAATACTTCGCAAGGAGGTGCGAGTATTCTTTTGCAAATATAATGATCCGTTGTATCTGAAGCTTGAAAAGCTTGATGTGATGGTACGACTAGCAAATGAACGGAATGTGGATCAATTATTGGCAGAACTCAAGGAGTACTCTTTGGAAATTGATATGGACTTTGTTCGGAGAGCAGTCAAGGCTATTGGGCAGTGTGCATTGAATATAGACAAAGCTGCCGAACGGTGTACAGCTGTACTTCTTGATTTGCTTAATACCAAAGTCGACTATGTAGTCCAGGAAGCAATACCTGTGCTACGAGATATTCTACGTCGATATCCTAATGCAGTAAGTGTAATTCCAGCTATATGCGAAATAAGTGAAGAACTCGAAGAGCCTGAAGCAGTAGGAGCATTTATTTGGATTGTTGGTGAATACGCGGAAAAGATTCCCAATGCCACAGAGCTCTTGTCAGCTCAAATATCAATCTTTAAAGAACTCGAATCGCTTGTGCAATTGCAACTTATCACTGCAGCTGTCAAATTATATCTAAAAAAGTCGCAACCATCAATCCAAGAATTGGTACATAAGGTTTTGCAGATTGCTACTACAGAATGTGATAATGCAGATATCCGTGATAGGGCATTCATATATTGGCGATTACTGTCTGGAGATGCCAAAGCGACTAAGCAAGTCATTTTAGCCAAGAGGCCACCTATAGGATCGGCTATGGAGACACTTCCAACTGGATTGCTCGATTCACTGCTCACTGAGCTGTCTACATTAGCTTCTGTATACCATAAACCGGCGAGCTCATTTATTACCATGACCAAAGTAGGAGGACTAGACGAGGTGCAACAACGAGCACTTGAGGAGCAGCGACGAACAGCGGCTGAGATTCCTGTCGTTCGTAATATGGCCAAGGGAAAGGGACCAACTGGAGGTGTAGATAACTCTGAGAATCTTTTGGATATTTCAATGGCAGATGATGGGGCAACATCTTCCCCAGGAACTCCTGTAGCAACAACGTCTTCAGGAAGCGATCTCAATGATCTCATCTTTAGTGTTGATAAATTAACGACTGGTGCAAATAGCAATGGCAGCGCTGCGACTCCTCCTCCACAACAACCTTCTACAAACGGCAGCAACAATGATAAGGGGTCAAACAATTCCAAGCAACAGGAATTACTAGATCTTCTTTGATGTAGAGTTGTTTTTTTTTTCATTTTCATTTTCATTTTCATTTTCAATCGTCTATGTACAAGGGAGAAATAAAAGAAGGAAATTTTTCATTTTTATATACTGTTTTTTAAAAAAAAAAAAAAAAAAAAAAAACCAAGATTCTTTTTTTTTCCAATCAAAATTTTACTGCTGACGATTGAGTTTTTCAAACTCTGCAGGCGTATAGTCCTTCTGTAAATATAAAAGTGAGTGAGTTTTATTGGTATAAAATTTTTTTAGTTTCTTTTACTTTTCCTTTTACTTACCTGAGTAAAAGCGTGAATTGAAGCAATTATATCCTTGAGTGCTGCATTCACTAGTCTGTGACGACTAAGCATATTCTTACCATCAAATGAACTGCTTACGATGATGACTTGAAAAGCTTGCCCACAGCCACCTGTTTTAAAAAAAAATAAAAAAAAAAAATGTTTCGAATTTTTTGATTAGAATTATATTGCTTATAAATATTTTTATTATTATCTGATTTTCATCTGATAAAGGGAAAAAAAGAAAAAGGAAACAAAGAGAAAACCTTCCTTCCCTTCCCTTCGCTTCGCCCCTTTTTCCACTAAATACATACCTGACAGATCATCTACCTGAACATGGCTAGCTTGAAGCCGCTCCTGTATAATTGACTGGAGCTGCTCACTGGTTATGGAAGCTGCCATACGTGTGGGGGTTGAGATTTGGTCTAAGAGATGAACTTAGTTCAGGTACCAAAAAAAACGTAACCTTGGGAAGTGGGAGCAAAGAAAAAAAAAAGTCGTTAAGTTAAAATATAGTTTGCAAGCTAGAGTTGACAGGCACCAAGTTGGGAATCAACTCCACAATTATTTGATGTTTAGTCAAGTGGAAACAATTGTAAACGTGAGAATTTTATAATGAGTCTGTCTGTGAGCCCGTTTGTGAGAAGGTCTATTGATGCTAGTAGGTTCTTCCTTTTTGTTATCTTTTGTGTAAATTCTATATATATATATAATCTACTAAAACACAGACCTTAAGTTCGTCGACTTTATCCCCAGAGTCTGGCTGATAGCTCATGGGATAATACTGGGTTGTTACTTGAATCTCCTGCGTCGAGTTCATCAAAGGATTCTATCCTTCTTACTGTTGATCTTACTACTCCTGTTGCCGATGAAGCGATTGCCAATAACCACGCTTTCATTATTGCCTACCGTGTGTTTTGTTCAACCAAGATTTAGCAGATTTGTGTAAATATGAAAACTAACTCTAGGCTTTTTTTTTTGGCAGATCCAATCATATTCAGACCTCTTAAATCTTTGACCTTGGAAGATTCTCAGCAAAGGACATTACTTCGACTTGTCCAGAATGGAATTAGCGTATATTGTCCCCACACTGCTATTGATGCAGCTGTTGGTGGAGTTAATGACTGGCTAGTTGAAGCTATTTCACGCGGATCTTCTAATGAGATCTCTCGCATACCATTAATTCCAAATAATCCTACAACTGGTACTGCAGCTTCTGGTGGTGGTAGCCTAACAGGAACAGGTATGGGAAGACTTGTAGAACTTGTCGACCCAATTCCACTTGGTTCTGTAATTCAATCCATTAAAAATCATCTGGGACTAGCACAGGTCCAAATTGCTCTTAGTGCATATCATCGAAAGGATGTTGAGAATGTTACAATTAAGACTGCTGCAGTATGTGCTGGATCTGGTGGCTCAGTTCTCAAGGGTACAAAATCTGATTTATACTTGACTGGTGAAATGAGTCATCATGAATTATTAGCTGCAACTGCTCAAGGTATATCAGTAATTGTATGTAACCATTCAAATACTGAGCGTGGATTCCTTTCTGATGTTCTTCGTCATCAGCTCATTGATGAGATGGGTGATGGTACAAATATTGCACTAAGTACCCAAGATCGTGATCCGCTCCAACTTGTCTGAGTGATGAATTAAAATATAAAAAATTAAGTAGATTTTAAAATACTTTTGAATGTAAATAGCTTTTTCTTTTCTGTCTAATAGTACAAGCAAACCTTTCCGCTTGCTGTTCCTCCAACAGCCCAATTCTATATAAAATGTTAGTACTACTACTAATAATAATAATAATAACAATAAAAATTCAACTAGCCACGTACCATGGTGGGATGCAGATTGCAGGCGGCTGGTACTGCTGATATTAAATCTGGGTCTGCAAGTCGTGCCAGAAGTTCTCCAGTACCGCTGTAAATGTCCATTGATCTTTGATTTATATATATATATATATATATATCGCGTCAGAAAAACAACAATTCATATCGAAAATAAATTTAAAAATAAAACTCACCTATTCATATCTCCAATGATAAACTTATCTACTCCATCAGGAGCATGATGTTGCCATTGAGCTCGAAGAATTGTTACCCATCTTCCTGTTTGGCAATTGTGACGTATTCTATGAGAGGGTTTGAGTAGTTGTTCATTATCATTATCATTTGGTGATGTTATTTTTGAAAGGTCAAAGATATTAATAGTATCATCATAGCCATTGCATACAGCTTTATTATGTGAATTCCATGATACTGCGCTAATACTTAGACGGCTCTCATATTGTACTACTAAACTTGGGCTCTGAATATTAGGATCCTCTTCATCATCAGGTGATAGAATCGTACTCTTGTGTAATTCTCGTAAATCCCACAACTTCATAGTACGATCAAGTGATGCTGTTAAAACTTGGTATGGCTTTGATGGGTTTAAGGCCATTCCACCAATTTTCTTACCGTGACATCTCAGCCTTTTTTGGAATTTTGATGGCTTTTCCCTTGTATCCTTACAGTATAGTCTCCCTTCAAGTGTTGAAAAGTATAATATATGAGGTTCCACACTGTCTACAATGCTAATTGCCTCATCTTCATAATAGTCACTTGTAGGGAAATATACCTCTGTACTTTTTCCAGCTACAAGGTCAAAACATCGAATGGATCCATCATATGATGAAGTATAGAGATTTTGTGAATTTATCGTGTCAAAAACAAAACTCGAAATTGTCCGAGAGTGAATCTTGAAGTTGACAATTTCGGGCTCTTCATCGTCATCTTCACCATCGCCTGATGAAATTGTTCGAACTTGATCTGCATTCCAGATACCTAGATTCCCAACTTTATCTCCTCCAAGGATAATCTTTTTATCCGCCGTAGGGTGGAATCCCATATAGTATATCCTTTCTGGGGTCTAGTGAATATTAGCTTTTAAAATACTCCTAAACACAAGAGAAAACATGCCCGCCCTGCTTACCAGTTTAATCTCATTAGGTGTGAATTGCTGGTGCAATTTGAGATTTGACAACTCTGAGGATGTCTTTCTAATATCTGGATTAGTTGATTCTGTCCCCTCTTTAGGGGCCAATGTATCCTTGACATCTTTAAACGTTGATAATAAGCTCTGAGCTTCCTTATAACTAATTCCATTAGTCATTTTCCCCACGTCAAGATCTCCAGACAATCTTGTGAGTCGCGCTCTCTCTGCTTGTCGTTGAGCTTCCATATCATCCTCTTCTCTTTTAATTTGCGCCTCTTTCGACTCGGCAGGAATACCACGTAAACGCGCAGATGACCTTAGGGGTCTTAGATCATAGTGTTCCTTAGCATCTTCACCCCCCCCTGTTTCCTGCTTTAGCCTCTTTTTTTTCGTACGCGCATGATGACTCCTGCTTCGCTTCTGCGCTGGAGACGCTGATCTACCTCCAATCTCTGTTTCGGCACGTAATGCATAATCACGTAATTCAAGTTGCGCGAGAAGCTTTTTATTGCGCTCGATATTAGCACGTCGTCGCGCTTCATAATCCTCAGCATCCTCATCCGACATATTTTATTGACCTGTAACAAGGGAGGGTATTATTTTGCGCAGTCCTATGTACGCGATGTCAAGTCCTTTTTTCTCTCCACTGTAATTGCCCTTTTCCCCCCCAAGTCGTGTAGTGGTATACTCGGTCAGTTTGGGGTTGACAAAGAAATTCACTAAAAAATATATATATATATATATTATTTTTACGCGATCGAAATAACGGCGAAACTACACGTACAGTCTAGAAGAGTCAATGACCGTGACATTAAAATTTACTTGACGCGTCGTGTTCTACAAGTTTTCTACGAAAGCGGTGCTGTGGAAATAGACGGAGGCTGATAAGATAAAATTGGGAGGAGAAAGGATAAGCTGGCGGTTGTTGGTGAATGGTTCAACGGTTCCAGCGATAAGGAAATGCCAGAAAAGCGTACGATCCTCGTCGGTCTTGGAGGTCCCTCTAGTTCAGGAAAAAGCGTTAGGTTTCACCTTTTACAAGAAATGTACTTTTGAGTTATTTTTCGACTAACAAATAGAAATGTCAGGTCGTCAATAGTCAGTGGGTAGGATTCTCCAGTCGGTGTTGCCAAACTGTGTTATAGTCCATCAGGATGACTTTTACAAGGTGAAATAATAAATAAAAAAAGCACCACCATTGGCACCTGCGCATGTGATGTAAGACTAAACTTTTCCTGCAGCCAGAGAAGGACCTCCCCGTAAAGAATGGGGTTGCCGATTGGGACTCGGTGGACAGCCTTGATATGGATCGGATGGGACATGCGCTCGAACAAGTCAAACAGACTGGCTGTCTACCTAAGGATTTCAAGTCTGTGGAAGCAGAGGTAGGCAAGAGTGTGCCACGTGGCGTACCGGATGACTTTGTTGAGATGCTACGGAGAAAAGTATTGCAAGATGATGCTTTTAAACGATTGAATTTGGCATTTGTCCTTGTAGATGGATTCATGCTCTATACATGCAGCAAACATCATCCTAGTGTACTTGACGAACTCGATCTACCTTTACTTTTACGCGCTACCAAAGAGACTCTGCGACGAAGACGTGAGCAGAGGGGTGCATACCTTACAGCTGATGATACATACTGGCAGGATCCTCCTCACTACTTTGACGAGTTTGTTTGGCCAGGCTACATAGATACCCACAGATGGCTCTTCAAGGATGGTAACCCTGATGGTCCATTATCTTTCAAAGCCATAGAAGCGGGCATCGAAGCTCCGCCACAGGTGGATCCTAGCATTGAAATCAATACAGAGTTTGCCCTGGATGCCATCATTAGATATGTAGATAGATTTAATGTACAATGAAGAAAAGAAAAAAAAAAATTTATACAAGATATATCTCAGTATTGATCGTCCTTTTGGAATGGGTCAATAGTAAAAGCCAATTGCCTAAGTTTATCATTTTTTATCTTTTCATGGTTTTTGCGTTGTTCCAACTCTAGTTTTTGAGCTGCTAGAGCTTCTGGAACTGGTATTTTCTTGAGTTGTTGATCATTTGCTTCTTGTTTTTCAAAGTCGAGCTCTCCCATAAGAACGACATTCTCACCACGAATTAAAAACACTCCCCGGTCTAAATCGGCATATGAATCATTTGATGCATAAATTCTCTCAACTGTACCTTGAAGTACAAAATTTCCGTATTGATCAAAGGATCTCATAATACCAAACAGTTTTCGCCCATCCCGCAATACAACTACTACTTGCTTGTCCACGCAGTCCATGAGAGCTGCTGCCGTTGTAAAAATTTGGGAGGGCAAAAGCCCTGGATCTGCATCCATTTTCCTTTTTGTCTATCCTTCTTTAATTTGTTGGTGTAGTAGTAGTTGTTTTTGCACCCTTAGACTTTCCCCTAAACTAATTTCGGTTGTCCTGGGCAACCAAGAGAAATTTCTGAAAACACAAAATCTCACATGACATGCAAGTGCGGCTCAGACCATCCTCCGGTCGCGCGCACGGAAATCTGCCTTTAAAGGTTGATTTCCCCGGATTCTCACAAACTGACTCACATTAGCGAAAACTTGATCGTTACCAAAACACATTGAAAATATGCCGACATGGCGTATGACCGACAAGCTCGCCGAGCACATCTATCACTACTCCAAATTCCCTGCTACTGGAGTTAGCTTACGGCAAATGGTAAGCTACCTGTTGTTATCCTGCTGTCAGAATCCTTCTCTAACCACGAGCTTTTTTCTTTCTTTTTTTTTTCCAGGTCCAATTCGGTCAGAATCCATCTCCAGGTCGGTTCTACATGTCTTGCATGACGTATTTTGAGTTATAATAACTAAATGTCGGGGCGGGTACAGGTGTCATATTTCGTGCGTCACGATTTATAGGAGAAGAGCTCCCTATTCGACTTGCCCATAGGGTAAAGGAGTTGGAAGAGTTACCAGACGGGCTCAGTGAGATGCCTTCAATAATAAAAGTCAAAAACTGGTATGCCCAGTCATTCCAGGTATAATGAGTTTTCTTGTCCTTGCACTTTCAGGCTCACACAAGCTAACTATGATGATTTAGGATCTCATTGAATTAACACCACCCAAACTATCTTCTGAAATTACTGCAACATTACGCGGGAGCCTCAAGAATAATTATCATCACATCACATCCAGAAAGAATGGCAAAGCGTCAAGGACAATAGTCGCAGAACAGCAAGATGGTCTCTATGATAAAGATGATCAAGTTCCAAGTACACCTCCATCATTTGGAATAGATAGTTCTACTACACGGGGTCTGAACCCCATCATGTCAGCTGCTGGACGGCTATCAAAGTGAGAGCATATTTAATTGGGGGTTTTACAAGGTATTCAGACTGACATTGATGACATTGAGAATCTTTCTTAGACGATATTACGCCTCAGTAGATCCTAATATAAAACTACCTCCTGAAGTATATGATTACAATAAGCGATTCACGCGGGCGCTTACCAGGATCAAGCAACGTCATGATGCGGTAGTGACAACAGTTGGTGAGAAAAAAAAAAAAACAAAGTGTGGATGGTTTTAATGTGGTTTATTAACTAACTCGGATCAAAAAAAAACAGCTCAGGGAATAAACGAATACAAGCAGAGTAAACAGAGAAATCAGATTGATATATCGATTCAAAGTTTCTTGGATCGGTTTTATATGTCTCGTATTGGGATTCGAATGCTTATTGGACAACATATTGCCCTAACTGCAGAACCACAGAGAGATAATTATGTGGGTATAATATGTACAAAGACGAATCTGCGAGAGTTGGCGATTGACGCAATTGAAAATGCTCGATTCATATGCGAAGATTATTATGGATTATTTGAAGCACCTAAAGTTCAATTAATCTGCAAACCTGATCTTCATTTTATGTATGTACCTGGTCATTTAAGCCATATGATATTTGAAATTTTAAAGAATTCATTAAGGGCAGTTGTGGAACATCACGGATCTGATGCATCAGAATTCCCACCGGTTAAATTAATTGTCGCAGAGGGAAAAGAAGATATTACAATTAAAATATCAGATGAAGGTGGTGGAATACCAAGATCTGCAATTCCATATGTTTGGACATATATGTATACAACAGTTGAAAAGACACCAGAACTTGAACCAGAATTTAATAAAAGTGATTTTAAAGCTCCAATGGCAGGATTCGGTTATGGATTACCTATTAGTAGACTTTATGCAAGATATTTTGGTGGTGATCTTCGACTTATTAGTATGGAAGGTTACGGTACTGATGCTTATATTCATTTAAATCGGTTAAGTAGCTCTTCCGAGCCCTTGCAATGATGAACCAAAATTAATGGTTTTTTTTCTCTTTTTTTTTTTTTCTGCTAATGTGATTTATACACTAGTCTTTAAAAAAAAATGCAAGTTTTCTTCTATTCTTATGTATGTAAAATGACAAAGTCTATGCAAAAATGAAAAAAAAAATTTTATAAGTATATTACAATATTGCTTTATTTTGTCTCTGGCTGTAGAGGACCAGCAAGTCGTGATTTGATCTGTGCACGCGTCTGTGATAGACTTTGCTAGAGTAGGGAGAAAAAAAGAGAGAAGCGCGATTAGTTTTTTTGTATAAAGGTGAAAGAGTTAACACGTGCACAATCATTTTTGAGGACTTACAGCATTTGAGCCCATGGAATGCATCGCAAGTAGATTCCAATTACCTAATCTATATGCGAGAATCTTCCTTTCTAGTCGATGCTGGTAGATTTTACTTCTTTCTTCCTCCATTTAATAACTGTTGGTTGTTGTAGATGAGATGAGATGAGATAAGATGAGTGCGGCTCAAATGGTTTTCAGTTTTGGGTTTGGTTTTGGGTCATCGAGGATCTCCAACAAAACAATAATAATGGCAGATAGATACCGAGAAGAAGCGCAGCATAGCGATACTAGAAGTTGGCAAGATATAACATATTTTGAAGATGAGCATAAGCATCATCATCAAGGACAAGAACGGAGTCGACCGAGAACAAGTGATGATGAACAATACTACAACAGACGACACAAGGTCTCTCGGTATAGATCAAGATCAAGATCAAGGTCAAGGTCAAGGTCGAGATCGAGATCTCCTCCTATACACAGGAACATGAGAAATTCAAGAGAATACAGCGATGAGGAATATCAGGTCCAAGAGTCTACCACCGTCATCCTCAAGAACCTTCCACGTGAATGCGATGAGCAAATGGTTTGTATTATTTACTTGTTTCTTTCAAAAGCCCTATCTAACTAGTCTGCTTTTTATATTACTTTTGCAGATCGTTGATCGGTTACTGGAACTTGGGGTATCATTTGACCGAGTAACCGTTATCAAAGACAGGCGGAGTCGTGAGTGGTGTTGGAGGATATAAATAGGGCAAATGTGTTAGTTTGCAACTTTTTTTACTAATAGTTTAACATCTGCTAAATTAGACTTATGCCGTGGATTTGGATTCATTACTTTTCCAACCCTTGCACTATCTTCAAAATTTTTAAGAGATCATACCCATAATATGGATATGGGAGGACAAAAAGTCTGGGTACAGTACGGTCCACGGTCTAATTCTTCACATTCTGCTACTGATAAAGAATGGACTTGCTCTAATTGCAATGTTGTTAATTATGCTCATCGTACAGCGTGTTTTCGATGTTCAACTGGTATGTGCCCGCAGATTTTTTTTTTTTTTATTATTATTATTATTGGCATGACTAACTTTATCTTTTGTGTTTTTAGACCATGACTTTGCTGAGCCAAATGAGGGGGGTGCTGGAGATATAGGGGATGACCCTTCACAATTTCTTATAATACAAGATTTACCCCATGGCGGCGGCGGCGGGATAACCAGTGCTAAACAAGGATTTGAATTAATTCAAGAGATTCTAGATAAAGAGCATGGTGAAAAAGATTTATTAAGATTTTTACTTGTTCGTGAACGGGGTAATAATTCAAAGAAAGCACATGTTGGTTATGGATTTGCAGAATTTAAAAATATTAATAGTGCAACAAAAGCACTTGAATATATGACAAAGACTAATTCAACAAGAAGATTAAAAGTACATTATATTAACCCTGGTATATTTATTCCATTAGAAATTGGTGAATCACCAGGATTTTCATTTATGGGGGTAAATAATAATATGAAGATGGTCTATTGGAATAAGCGTACATATGTTGATGTATTTGCACATCCTGACAGAGGAGGAGGAGTTGTATCTTCACAGTATCACCCTCATAATAATAATAATGCGACAATAATTAACAAAAAGCGAAATAAATCAAATAATCCATTTTCTGCTACTACTACTACCACCACCGGCAGCAGCAATGCAATGATAACTGGTCAACTACAACAATGGCAACAAAAGAGTGCAGAATTACACAATGACAATGACAATCATAATCAGAATTATTCTGATAAATTAAGACTTTGCTGTATTCTTTGTCAACGTAAATTTAATTCAATTGAATCTCTCGATATTCATTCATTGAATTCTAAATTACATAAAAGAAATCTTGATATTTCTTCTACCCTAAGGAATAAAGCTGATTTAATCATGGCCAAAATAAGATTGCGTGACAAAAAGAATACAATCTAAACGTTGAAAAAAAAATTTCTACAGTTTTACATAGCGCTTGCTAGTTTTAATGATGTAATTTTAAAAAAAAATATTTTATTTTATTTTTTAGCTCCCATTCAAAAGAAAAACACACAGATAGATATACAAGGATTTTTGCTTTGCTTTGCTTTTTGCTATGCTACATTTAGATAGTTGGATAATCCCGTGTAACAAGATCCTTCTTGAGTGTTCCTTGGAATGCATGCTTTTCTGCAGCAGTTTGGAATCTACCTTTACCAAATTTAGATGATGTATCAATCCATTTAAGTTGTACTTTTTCAAGTGCCCAACGTTGACTATGTGTTCGAAGTGCTTTCCGTAATGTAATAACACGCTTCTTAACACCTGGAACTGATCCCTTAATTAAAACGAAATCATTGTTTACATGACCATAACGGACAAATCCTCCAAGAGGTGTAATCCTTTTAGCAGTATGATCAAATTCAGTTGCTCCATTTGCATCATCATCTCCCTTACCAACTCGGTAAATCTTGTGATTCATTGATGTCCGGTGATGATAACCATTTTGACCAGCACGGGCAACAGTCCACTGAACGTGACTAGGATGCCAAGCTCCGATACAAGCAACTTTTCGGTTACCACGATGAGTCTTTCTTGGAAGCTTCTTGGTACCCCATCGGTGGGTAACACCTTCGAATCCTTTACCCTTAGTAACAGCGATAACATCAATGATCTCATCTTGCTCAAACACAGATGAAACATCAACAGTCTTTTCAAAATGTTCTCGAGCAAAATCAATCTTATCAGCAATAGATCCACCATTGACTTGAATCTCCATAAGGTGAGCCTTCTTTTGTCCAACAGGCGTCTTTCTAACCTGTGTATGAGCAAGAACTCGAACAACAGAGCAGTATTTCTTGATTCGCTCAAATTCTCGTTCAACTGAAGCAGAATCACTAGCATACTTCTTGGAGTATTTAGTGAAAGCCTTCTTCTTGCTCTTGTACCAGTTCTTGTAGAATCTTCGCTTAACTTCATCAGACAAGTGCTCAGCCCAGACAGTAGTCAAAGACCGGAGACCTCGAGGAGTCTCAACGTATCCAACAGCGCCAACAATGACCAATGGTGGTGTGTCAACGACAGTGGCAGCCTCAACAATTTCACGCTTGTTCATCTTGGAACCGGGTCGGTCGAGATCTCGGACAACAGTGGTCATACCAGCCTATGGGAGCAGAGTTAGAAAAAGAATGGGCAAATTTTTTATCCTTTCAGTTCTGTCAAATCATACCTTGTAGCCCATGAATGCAGTCAAGCCGACAGGCTTCTTGGAGTCATCCTTAGGGAATGACTTTACCTTTCCTCTGTGTCGTGCAGCACGCTTTCGGGGTACTATAAGATGACAAGAAAGATTAGATCCAGGATATAAAGAATCTTTATAGTATAGTTATACATACAGAAACCCAGCGAACCGTGTCGAGGTTCTTCGTATTTTCGGTGAGACATCTCCTTAGGGTGTTGTTGTTTGTTGGATGGTGGTTGTCGAACTGAGAATTGATTTGGGCATTTTAGAAATGTGCGTTTGCGTCGGTTGGGAAGACACAGTCACAACAATGTTAGGGTTTAGGGTTTTTTGCATTGGTCCCATACCATTATGCACTACAAGATCATTAGCGTAAAAATTATGATGATTATTTCAAAGTCGAGAACTAATTGTATTTTGTTTATCTCGAGAGCTTGATTGTTACATACTCGAGTTGACGCTCATCAGAGCCATCTTGCTTACGGTGATTTATCTACATGCAATGCCAGTCCCGTAGTGTTTTGTCTTTTTCATAAACACTTACAATCTTGAATATCTCTCACAGTTACAGTAAGCCTAAGCAGTAATATAGCGATAATAATAATAATAATAATTTATCATTTTAGATAGAAATAAATAAAATAAAATAAAATAAAAATGCAACCTTTAAACGATCCTCCCGTTTATGGTTGCAGTGGGAGTTTACGAATATTTTTTTTTTTCTTTCTTCGACAATCCTCGAACCCAATCAGAATACCCTTTCAACCAAGCAATGCCTCAGGGGGCATTTAAAACCAAGTCAAAGGTCACTGCTACAAGCAGGCGAGGTGGAGGAGTAGCAAAAAAGGCTGCACCAAAGAGGATCAATCCACGCCGAGCTGACGTAAAGAAGGCGGACGATATCAAACGCAAACACGCAGGTGCTTTAACCAAAGCCACAGAAAGGATTATTGCCGCTAAAGTAGGGCATTTGGAACTTATCAAGGGCTCTAAACGGCAATTAGCTAAGGCTTCAGTCAAGAAATAGACGTGGTTTAAATGGTGGACAAACCATTTCCAATCACATTTCAAAAGGCCCCGCGAACAATAGCTCCAGGCAGACGGGGCCTGTCTACGACCAAGCATACATATACTTGTTCTGTGAATAAAAACTCATCTAACCTACCAAATAGTCTCACAATTGACTATTCTCACCCTGTAAAGCGCCAAATTGTTGGTCATCCCCGCTTGAGGGCTCTTGAAGTCGACATATACGAGGAGCAGGACGACAGCTATACCTTAAACCAACAGAAACGAAGAAAGATATAGTCATTGTTCTCTTTTAATAGTTATATTTGTAATCGATTTTTAATTTACTGTACTCTTTACGTTGTAGATAGATTTGATGGCTTTATATCCCAACTTGTCATCACCAAACCACAACTGCAACACTAAAGTGGCACAGATCCATCCGCCACTATTGAACATCCAAAACACTCACTAAAAAATGGATCGACTTCAACAGCTTTTAAGCTCGGGTAACTTCGGAACCATGGGTGGAGGCATGGTATGTGTTCAGGGTTGTTCTTGTTGTTGTTGATCCTGTGTGAAACTAACTGACCTCCAAATTAAGTCGGAACAACCAGTGCTCGTCGATAACTCCGAATGTGTTTATATTTCTTCTTTGGCTCTCTTAAAGATGCTCAAGCATGGACGGTAAGTTTGTTTTTGTAGTAGTAGGTCGTGATTCTTTCAATCCTCTGACAATTTCCTTTTTCTCCTTCTAGAGCTGGCGTACCCATGGAAGTTGTACGTTTTATTTTTGCCGTTAAACACATACTTTCAAAGTACTAATTGCAGTTGGGTGATCTAGATGGGCCTTATGTTAGGGGAATTCGTCGACGAATATACTGTCCGAGTCATTGATGTTTTTGCAATGCCTCAGAGCGGGTAGGAATACGTTGGTGTTGCTTCTTGTTAAATGATATATGCTGACGTCAAGGGTAGAACCGGAGTGAGCGTCGAAGCTGTGGATCCTGTTTTTCAGACTAAAATGATGGACATGTTACGGCAAACCGGCAGGGATGAATCAGTAGTGGGTTGGTATCACTCTCATCCGGGATTCGGCTGCTGGCTCTCGTCTGTAGATATCAATACACAACAATCATTTGAACGACTCAATCAAAGAGCCGTTGCTGTCGTTATCGATCCTATTCAATCAGTCAAGGGTAAGGTCGTGATTGATGCTTTCCGACTCATCAACCCAGCTATACTGATGCTTGGTCAAGAACCCCGTCAAACAACATCAAATGTTGGTCATCTCAACAAACCCTCAATCCAGGCTTTAATTCATGGCCTGAATCGACACTACTACTCTATTGGCATTAATTACCGCAAGACTCCACTTGAAGAGAAAATGCTACTCAATCTACACAAGAGTGAATGGACTAAAGGTCTCACACTACAAGATTACAAGGAACAAGATCACGAGAATTTCGAAGCCGTCAAGACAATGGTCAATCTTGCTGAACAGTATACACAAAGAGTCAAGGAAGAGAAAGATCTTAAACCTGAGCAGCTCAAGACTCGATACGTTGGTAAACAAGATCCAAAAAAGCATCTCGAAGAGACTGTTGACAGGCGAATGGAGGACAATGTATGTGCCTTGCTAGCTGGAATGATTGATAATGTTTCTTTCAAGTAGATTTATTTATTTTTTTCTAGACTTCTATCGAATTGAAATCCCATATAATGCGCGCGTAGAGATGATAAACGTCCCAATCCCACACACCCAACCCACCCTAAACTCTCTCGGGTTCTTCCTTGTACAAGACAAACATTTCTAAAAGATAAATCCAAAACTGAGAACCATGTCCTCCGGAAACAGCAATGACGATGATGATGTTTTTCAGCTGTTGGATGAGCTCGATACAGTGGGCAAAGACAAGGCTAACAGTCAAGGAGAGAGTAAAAATACAAGAGACAAGGATAATGGCAAGGCTGACAAGGATAATCAGACAAAATCATCAAATAACGACGAATCAGACATTTTAGGATTCCTAGATTCACTGACTCAAGAGCAGAAGGACCAACAGAAGCAAAAGGCAGCGTCACCTCCAAAAAGACAAGAATCACCACCAGTCATTCCTTCCCAACCAGAGCAACAACAGCAGCCGACGTCTGAGAAAGAAACGACTTCAGCAGCGATTAGCGAGAACGGTAACGAACAATCTACACTAGGAGGAGTTGGGGGCCAATTGTCATCATGGTGGTCTAGTAGCGGGATTTGGAATACAGCACAAGCTGCAGTCAAAGAAGCTGAAGCACGAATGCAAGAGATTCGAGGTTCTGAAGATGCCAAGCGGTGGACTGAGCAGCTCAAGGCTACTTCAAGTAATCTTAATCGACTAAACCTTTCTCAGAAACTTGCTAGTACTTTCAATACAGTTTTAACTACAATTGCACCCCCTATTGCATCTCATGAACAGCTTAGAATACATATTTTTCATGATATGGTCGGGTACCCTAGTGTTGAACGGATTGTATATGCAGTGTTTGAGAGGGTTATGGAACAGGTTGAAGGGGGAGATCTAGTAGTAATTCAAAGCGGTGGAGAACACAAGTTAAAAGGTGCAGATGCTGCAACGCAGCAATCGCTTAATTTATTTGATGGTACGATGGATCAAGCAGCAAAACTTGCAAAGGCCAATGTTGGTAATGTCAATAAAGGTAAAGAACACTTGGAAGGTGATAATGAGCAAGAAATTGTACGAAAATCTGATATTTACGTCTCTATCCAACCATTTGCCCATGAGGATAAATTTGGGTTTTCCGTCTACTTGACGGACCCTGCTAATGATCTAAACTTTTCTACTCCATCACAATTATTCCCAAGGCAATGGGCAGATTGGTTAGAGGGCCAAGGTCCAAACCAAGACAGCAAAGACAATGACCAAGATCTTGATCCCCAAGATTGGGTTATTGATTGGATTGAGGAAGGTCTTGGACTTTCTCTTGGTGTTCTTGCACAACAATATGTAGCTGCTCGCATGGGTGTTGGAATTGTACTTGCAGATGATGATAATGCTAGTGGTGAGCAGTGAATAAGGCAGCATCATTTTCGATGTTTGTTTTTATTTTCTTTTTTTTTTCTTTGTGTTTTTGGCGTGCCTTTTTCACATATCTGGTTTCGGATGTTATCTTTTTTTTTTTTTCCTTTCTTATGTCAATGGGCAATCTTTCAATTATTATTATTATTAATAAACAAAGTGAAACTCTCGAAAAGAGGATAGCAATCTGCGCATGAAGAAGGCAAATGTTCCTAGATCTGATTTAGACTCTTGATATATATATCCTTACATCTAGTTGAGGCAAACATCATTCTGGTCCCAAGAATTATTTCCTATCATGTCTATACAAATAAACCGAGGTTTCCAGTTTAAGACATATTTTCATTAAATCGGAGGAATTCCTGAATTTTTTCCCCTCGATGAAGGATTAAAAAAAAAATGACCGAGAAATGTTACCAGAAATTACCTGCAGAAGATATCTTTATTAACTAGGCGTAATTAAATGATTTACTAACCCGGGCGGAAATTAGTGGGGCTCAATTTGGCATTAGAGCGCCGCAGCTTTACCCAATACAATTGAAGCTAAACCTAATTCAGCCATAACCCATATGAACTAATATTCTTGTTAAAGGACTTTGCCAGCTCTCTCTTTACGAATATGATGCCGTATTCCAAAAGAAGGATTATCCATAAATTGTTTCGTCGTTTTTTCTTTTTTATGTGTAATGGTATGTATGACACTATGCAATATACAAAAATTAATTATATCAGGAAAAGAAATATAATATGACTTATCAACCCCCAATGTTTTTATTTTTATCTCATTCTTTTTCAAGCCCAACAGCATGGCAAATATATTTCACTCTGTTTTTGTGACATTTTTAATCGTGACATTCCTGGGAATTTGGTGTCAAGGAGTTGTCTGTAGGGAGTCGATATTAAAAGATGACAAGCATCATCAATCACAGAAATCGACTCCAAAATTTTTTATCCAGACTGGCAATTCAAGACAAGTTCATAATTCAAAAGGGCTCCACAAGAGGGAAGGAACAATTGCTCGTCGCGGTAAGGCTTTTTGTTGTTCTGATGACTCAGTCAGCAAAAGTAACAGCTATACTTTTATGCCATCTAGAAACTCAAATAGTCCTACACTAGAATTGCGGCTAGTTCAACGGCAACAGCGAGCTGGTGCAGTTATTCAATTAGGTGTTTGTGAGCTTAAATCAACAATTGAGGAAATAACTCCAATTCTTTTGGAACCTACTGGTATCCCAGAATTTATCACATGCTACTTACCAGATACAACAACTACACTTAGGCGATATATCGAATTAGCAAAACAGAAAGTTACAAGATTGTCTTCTTCTCTATCTTCTTCAACTACTGTACCACCTCGACACGAGACGCTCTACTGCGTTATTAATAAAGATCATATACTGGAATCTTTTCCGGTTGCCAGATCTTTATGTGAATCCTCTCTCCATGGCAGTTTTAATCCCGGTAGATTAGCTCACCAGGATTATATTTCATTCGGTCAAAAACCTGCCAAGGTTTAGAAACTCTTTCATCTTTTATGTTTAGTTGTTTTATATACAAAATATGTCAATAGGATTAGAGTTTTACTCTGTAAAAGCGCAAGTCAAATGAAGCGTGATATAATAGGCGAGAGATGTTATGTAGCGATAGCACCTTTTTTGCCTAAGAAGTTAGAAAAAAGTGCCTTCCCCAGATCTAGAGATCAATTGCTGCCTAAACTTCACGAACGGCATGTAGAGACGTACTCGATTCCTTCCCGATACACAGATGGAGCCATTTTCTTTTTCTTTTTTTTTTTTAAATAACGTCACTCTACCTATTTTGTCACATGCAGTCTTTGTCGAAACTGGTCCATTAGTATAGTTTATTGCCATCTCTATTATTATTGCATGCCATACTTGTCGTTTTTTTTATTTGACCAGATGTAGTAAATTCTAGTGCGGCGCTAGAGAGCCGCCGCAGCTATGCCTGAAATGACCTAGTCCCAGATTAAATTTCAAGATCCAGGAGAACGGGTATTCACCAATGGTCAGTTTCCTTAGCTCAAAAGGATGTACTGTGCCCGTAATCAAGTTGTCAAGCTTTAGGATACAAGAACTTGGTTGATTGTAAAAAACAATAACGAGCTAGAGAAGATCTTTTGGATAAGTTAATATTCCCCAACTTATTTCAGATCTCAGACATTGCAATTGAAATAGAAGTTCATAAAAACTTGGCAATACGGATTTTCACCCTATCGCACTGATATTAAGGGCTAAACCATGAGATCAAGGCCGTAGTCCGGAATATGGTTTACCCAATCTGGGAACCCATTCATCGGGGTTAGGAGAATATGCTAAAAGCAAGCAGGAGATCGAGTGACAATTATTTTCCTCAACTTAATGGCACATGGTGCCGAAGAGCAAGGTAAAATTTAAACATGAGCGAGTTGCCCGACTGTCCTCCTTCGAGTTTGCTCTGAAAGACATCCTTTAAAGCGAACAATGATCGGTTCTTGGATTCTAACTGTTTTTCTTGCGATGATTTTTACAGAGCATAGTCTCGGTGCATCTATTTCAGGGGACGAGGAATCCGGATTAATGGCAACTGGACAAGACCAAGCTCTAATCAACAATAGTGAAACAAGTAAAATTTTACATAAAAGAGGGGGATTTTCTCCTGGTCGATTTGGCAGTAACATAAATAAGCCTAGACCACAGAATCCCCAACTGGCTAGGCCGCCAGAAATTGAGCTATTCCAAGCAGAAAACATGCAATCTGAAACTGTTCAAATGGGATCGTGTGAGAATATCAAAGTATCTCTTGAGCAACTCTTTAATTTTCTGTTTCCCGAGCAAGGTCCAAGTATTTTTCCACTCTTGTCATGCTATGGCCCGAATAATGATCCCCTTGCTGCCTACATGAGTAAAATAATGGTCAATGAACATGTACCGGTAGTTGGCCCACATAAATTAAAGTGTATTTTGAAGGAAACAAAACTTGTCCCTGCATTTACTATTCTTCGCACATTCTGCAAATTCTCTCTTGGGGGTGATTATGATCCTAGAGTGCCCCCGCCTCAAACCATCCATCGCTTAGATCCTTCAATAGCTGATTCTGTTCTTAATTTAGTGCGGCTCAAATAGACTGGTACATTAAGCCTAACCTGGTTTGGGTTAGAGCTGTCAAACTTGTTTATCTAAGGTTTTGGAACCAACAAGTCGTGTGAAGCAAAAAATAAACAAAAATACCTCAATGGAGTGAGATTAGTTATCATTTTCGTCAATTAAAAACATTAGACAAAGGGACGAACAGAATACTATTTAAGTTCTATTTGACCAGAATCAGGATTTTGTAGAGAACATGTTATTGGCATGTTGCCACTAATTTAGTAAATAGCGATAAATTTTTCCTTTGGTTGTGTCGGCCCCTTCATTCCTTCTCCTTCATTCTGTTCGTAATTGATTCTGTTTTATTGTCATAATTATATTTTGTTGTATTAGTACGTAATATATATATATAATCAAAAAGAAGTGATAAAGGAGGTGTTGTAAAAGTGGTTGATTGTTACTGAAATAACTTAAATTGAGCACAAAGATAAATAGATTTTATGCCACGATTGCTCGCCAACAGGTTATTAGTCATCAGAAGAAGGAGATACAAATATAAAATAACGACAGGGAGAATATTACGCAACAGAATGCCTAAATACTATGCAGTTCAGAATGGACGTAACCCTGGAGTCTACTCCTCATGGTCAGAGGCTAAGAGTCAAGTAGATGGATATGGTGGAGCTGTCCACAAATCATTCTCTGATGCATCCAGCGCAAGTGCCTTTGTAGGATCCTCGGGATATGGTTCTTCAGCATCTGGGGGCGCCACTCGTAGCAGCGGCGGCGGCGGTGGTGGTAGTTCCTACAGCGGCGGTGGTAGTTCTTACAGCGGCGGTAGCTCCAGCTTTAGCTACGCTGATGACTATAGCTACGGTGGTGGTAGTTACTCGTCTGGACGTACAAGTAGCTCAAGAGGAAAAGTTGAAGTCTACACTGATGGAGCAGCTCGATCTAATGGACAAACGGGAGCTTATGGAGGAGTTGGAGTTTATTTTGGTCCTGGAGATTCGCGAAACATTTCAGAACCACTTACAGGTCGTCAAACCAACAATCGTGCTGAGTTAACTGCTATTCAAAAGGCACTTGATTCTACTCCAAATGATAAGGACCTTGTTATTCATACTGATTCCCAATATGCTCAAAAGGCAATCAATACTTGGAGTAAGACTTGGGAACAAAATGGCTATAAAACTTCTGCTGGAAAACCTGTAGAAAATGCTGACCTTATTAAGGATATTATTTCAACTACTAAGGGACGCGCTGCTAGTGGTGCACCTGTTGAAATTAATTATGTTCCCGGTCATATGGGTCATGCCGGTAATGAAGCTGCTGATCGTCTCGCCAACAAGGGCGCTGATTCTCACCCATCCTTTCGATAGTCTACAACTTTTTTTTGCGCTTTTTTTTTTTTTTTTTAACTCGCTTCTCGCTTCTATAGTAATGCGGAGGTTTTTAATAATCAAGATATAGCTAGAGAAAAAAATGCAAAGTGATATATAATAATAGTTTATAATGGGAAAAAAGGAAAAATAAAAAATTTCCATCTAAATTTGATTTGCTACCATTCATTGTCAAATCGCGCAAGCTGATTAAGTCCTTCTTCCATGTCTTTCTGTACTTTTTTGCGCATATAAAAGATGGGACAATCTTTGCTTGAGCAGATCACATCCTGATGAAGACTTCCCTGACATCGTTGACACTGAGTCCAAAGTCTTCCAAATCGTGTTTCCATATCAGTGACCACTGCTAATTGTTTTTGATAGTATTCACTAGCTTTAGGTTTACAATTTTCACATAGTGCTTTATCAGCATATGCTCCACGTAATGGTGTCCGACATCCCTTGCAAAGTGCTGTCCTTTTGGCAAATCGCATCATTCCACCAACACTTGGCGATGCCACATGAATTACACGTGTATGCGCACCACTGAGCAATTGTTGTGCTGCTTTCTCCCCTAATATGGGCTCAAATATTCTCTGTAATGGTTTTGACAGTTGATTATCCAGGTAGTACTTTGTATCAATTGGAATATTATGCTCCAATACATAGAGTGGGTCTTCAGATTTATCATAGTTTTTGTCATTCTTACCACCACGAGTTATTACATAGGCGACTCGATCACCAAGTGTCGGTGCGGAACCTGCATCCCGTTTTCGCATCCGTTCAGCTAACTCAACATGTGCTTGTTTACCCGCATAGTCTGATTTAGATAGTTGCTTGGTTATTACAAGATTAGACATATCAACCTTGTTTTGCAGTAAATCAGAAATCGTCGACTTGACAAATTCTTGAGCTCCCTCCACATCTCGCTTTATTAAAATCATATGCAAAACAGTCTCAATAACAAATTGAACTAATTGACAGTTATCTCGTCGAACTGTTTCAATGCCTTTAGTATCCATCTTATCATATTTTTTTGGATTCGTCCAATAAAGACCCGCATATCTCTTTTTATTGATTAGAAGGTAAGGAAAATAACATTTCTCGAATTCTAGCTTGATAGGATTCAGAAACCTTTCAGAGACCTGTTCTGCCGCTTCTCGCCCCAGATTCATACAACGCTCAAGGTCAGGCAGACCAAATTTGACCATTACAGAATCTGTATCTCCGTATACCACCTTAGCATCATGAGTGTAACCATTAGCTATCGTGTACGTCTTTTCCACAATCTCTTTAGTCTTCTCAATCATCTGGCGACCATAAGCCGTCACAGAGGACGAAATCTCCAAACAGGGGAGCTTTCCAATTGTTGCACCAGTGAACCCATAGACAGAATTTGCAGAAATCTTGAGTGCCAATTGACGACCATCAAGGACAGCACGCTTAAACGGATCAGTCTCCTTTTTCAAATCTGCTTTGGCCCGCTTTCTAGCACCCAATAAGTCCTCTAAAATGATTGGCAGTAAACCTTTGCGAAGTTTTGTCTTTACAAAACAGTCATTATTTGGTGTAAGAGTATAATCTTCACCCTCTACCAGGTTGAGTGCCTTGGCCGTTGTCTTTGAAATAAGAGTCGTATAACAGAGATTGTGAGCCATCATAATACTAGGGTACAAACTTGAAAAATCAAGAGTTGCGATAGGACAATCATAATATCCTCTCTCGGGTTCGATAACGGTTGCGCCCTCGTATTGTTCATCATTGGACCCCTCCTGTTTTAGATTCGGGATAATAAGATTATGTTGACGAGCCCGACGGAACATTTGCGATATGACCTTGATTTGCTGGCCTCGACTCAAAAGATAGGAAAAAGGAACACCAGTCACCCTTGCCATTTCTGTATAATTTGTCAGACACATTAACTTGTTAACCAACCGTAGGGGTAAAAATGCATCTTTTAGACAGTAAACTGCAAGACGTCGCCGAGATTCGGGCGTTCCATTCTGTAAGTCTGTAATGATAGAGGGATGTACATCTTCCTTCTGTTCATTTAGGAAATGGGCAGAGACAGAATTAAGTGTATAGCTCCTCAGCTTATATTCCCGTTGACAAAATTGGAGAAGATCCAACTGCAAACGGCCCTCTATATTGGTTACTTTGGATTCTCTTGTTCCATATGCTTTTGAAGAAAAAGTAGAATCCTTCACTTCCTGTCGAATTCCCGGCAAGCGCCCGAAATATGCAAAGTTTCTAACTCCGAGTGATTTTGCTCTATCCAAAAGATATGGTAGATCGAAATTTGTAATATTGTAGCCAATGATAATATCAGGGTCAGATCTCACCACGAAATCTCTCCATTTCATGAAAAGACTAGCCTCATCTTTATATTCAAAGATCTGCGATCCAACAATTGGACAACAAGTATCTATTGTAAATACATTTCGGATAAATGGCTTTGTCTCTCCGTAGCGTGAAACAACGTTGGCAATTTGAATGACAGGATCTTTATCAGCTTCAGGAAATATACCTTTGCGACCAGCGCACTCTATATCGAAACTAAGGATTCTTAATGGGGCCATCTTTAACCATTCACCTTCAGGAGGATGAGCTATCAGCTTATCATAAGGGATTGAGACCTCAATCTGACATGTAGAAACGCTTTTAGCATTCATCTGGTAGCTCCCTGCTGGAAGAGTTATCCAAGACATGCCCGATATACCGCAATCAACCATAACTCTCAGAATATACGCGATATTGTCGTAGCTGGTGCATGGCGCATCGAATAGGTTCTGATATGAAACATTACCCCTTTCAAAAAATCCCCGAATCCGTGAAACTTGCCGAGGATCATAACATACAACCTTGAGATATTTCAACTTTTTGTTTCCATTATATCCCATCAAATTCTCCTTCATACATAGCTCAAGATGTGAGATTTCTCCAGGAAAAGTGAGCTGTAGGATAATCGGTTAGTTTGCACAACCATAGAAACACAAAAATAAGCACTTTATAATTACATTAAGATTAGCTTTCAGGCCAGCAAGGTGAGAATTATTAAGCGCGACCGGAGCGTCGACGTAGAAATAGTGCATAAAGCCAGTGACGTTGCATATTATAGAGTGGCCATCCTAATCAAAACGAAAATAAAAATTAGAGGAGCGGAGAGGATAAGACATAACTCCAATACAACATACCTCGGTTACTCCAAAAAATTGGGCTACCGTCTTATGAGATTCACCGGGAGCTTCTGAAGCTTCAATCTGTTGAAAGACAATGTCGGTTTTGGCAGGATCAAATGGCTTGACCGCGGGTCGTTCCCATTTTTGATCAGCTTCAAGGGCAACTATACCATTCTTTCAGTCAATAAAATGGAAATGACACGAGATTTTCTAGATAAGCGGCGTATTAACTAACCTTCAGGCGCGTTCTGGAGTTCCTCATCTAGCCTCGAGAGATCGCGTTCAAACTGACTTGGTTCGGCCTTGATGGAGCGAATTCGCTTGGCCGGCGCAACAAGAGGCTCCTTCTGTTTTGTTATCTCCGAGGAAGTTCTCTTCACTGTTGCCGTCGCCATCTCAGACTTGTCGATGCTTACTGGGATTTCTCGACGCGTGCTGTTTGGGTGTAATTAATAAAAAAAATGATGGTTGGGAGGTCACGTCGGTTCTTGATTTGGCTTGTTGGAGAAATAGAAATATCCGCTGCTTTTCCTCTGTTAACGTGGTTTACAATGCTGAATTACACATCTAGTGGCTTTATGTTAGAAATAGCGTATTATTGGCGTGGCGAGGTGTGGCGTTGTAGGATCGAGTTTGTAGCCAGTTTATATAGTCTTTTTTGCTTTGTCATACTAAAGGCGAATTTGAATACTCATCTTTTCTTATCTGTAATGAGTATATAAATATAAATATCCATGTAAACACGTATATATATTTTTATCTTGAAAGTTACTGTCTTGTCGCCGTTGTTTTATTATATATAGCCTACGGCTGGAAACGGGTCCTCGGGTGGTTGATTACCTGGCAACGTCAACGATAAAGGAATCCAAGTTAGACCGATGCGCAGGTATTATCACTTGCGGGACCTGGAACGAGCATGTATCTCATTTACCTGGTTATTTCCTAAGCTCTTGGTTAATGGCCTTCTCCTATGGGCCGTAGCTTCGACGCTATTTGACATATGTCCTCAGATGAGCCCAGTTCTTGCCATCCTTGTTGGAACATGTAGTCTAGCGCTCTATACTATGTCGGTGCTCTGCTATTTTGCTACCATACGATACAGCGGGAAAAGTCCCATGGACGTAAGTTTTCTTTCTTTGTTTTGGAAGGTTCTCTACTACGTGAACTAACTTTGTTGATTCTTTTGCTACAGGTTAACGGATACGCTGTCCGACCTCCAAGCTTATTCCCGGTTGACGAAGAATCCGCAGGTCTAAGCCCTCCCCAAGTACCAGATGATGGAGCTTTTTTGACTGCAAAGTACGATGGACAATTACGGTTTTGCAATAAATGTGGATGTTGGAAACCTGACAGGACGCACCATTGCTCCACATGCAATCGATGCATTCTCAAAATGGATCATCATTGTAAGTGAGATTTCCTGGTCCTTCCCTTTCGTTTACTAAATGTCGATATTTGCTCTCTGCATAAGGTCCTTGGTTTGCTTGCTGTTTAGGATTCTCAAATTATAAATTTTTTGTACAATTCCTTTTCTATACCGTCCTGTTTTGTATCGTCACATGCATTGTTTCGGGTTATTCTGTTGTTCATTTCTTTATGGAGCAAGAATATGTAAGCATATTCATCTAATATTTTCTTCAACTTATACCCCAACTAACTTTTTATTTATCTTTGCTAGCTTGATGCATACCTATCTATAAATGTTCTCGTTCTCGCCGTTATATCTTTTGCTGCATCTTTGGCTTTAAGCGGATTCTTAGCTTACACATTATAGTAAGCATATCCTTGTTGGTTTAGTAAAACATTGGCTAACTGAAAACTATAGTTTAGTACTCCATAATCGGACCACCATAGAATCTATGGAACCTTTGAGGTATAAGTCACTGTCGACCAAGATTCTTAATCGGTTTAGAGAGGCACCATCTTCTGATGCGCTTGGTAATATCTTTGATGTTGGATACAAAGAAAACTGGAGACAGGTAATGGGTCAGACCTGGCTACAGTGGTTATTACCCACCCCTTCGTAAGTGACATTGTATTTCAGCCCTTCATACATTTTGAATTTTGAGTATTTCTCTAACTAACAATCTAGATATTTTGGCGACGGAACTACTTTTCCTATCGACCAAGCCATCATGGCAAAAATCTCCCAAAGGGTTGAACAAGATCGGCTCTTACTAGACCGGCTACGTAGAGAGACCCAGGCTCATGATATAGGTCCAAGGCCAGTCCCAATTGATTCTGAGCAATAAGGGGTCATGTATATATGCAAGAATATCCCCTAGCTGGATCTGCCTTGCAATCAAGCAGCATATTCTACATTTGAATGCATTTACATTCGGTTTAATATTAAATAAATTAAGTAAATTTACTCTGCAGAATTATTTTTTTGCCTATAGTTTTTGTATGATAGAATAGGGGGTCCTGCTCATGGCTAATTGTCGTTTGGGAATTTACGGATCAACCACAACCTATTGTTCCCCTTCGGTTGTTTAAATTCTCAACAAAGATCATTTAATCATGTCGCTCCCGGCAGAGCAATTACAGAAGGTATTGTTTGTTTATGTTTTATTCGATTTCTGGTGTTGAAAAAAAAAAAAAATTTCTGACTATGACAGATCCTCTCTGAGATTGAGTTGCGGGCCATGGACTCTCAAAGAGATCTACAGGCAGTGCGGCAACAGATTGCAAACAACAAACGGCAAATCAGACTTGATCAATTAACATTGGATGAGATCCGAAGTCTTCCTAAGGGCGCTCAAGTTTGGAAAGGCGTTGGCAAAACGTGAGTAACGATGGATACCAAGTCTTATTCTCTCTTGATGACTTTATGGTGCTAACCCCATGTAGATTTGTCAAGACACCGAGCGAGAATTATGCAGCGACTCTTGAAAAGCAACAAAAGACTATTCAGGAGCAGATAAGTGCTTTACAAAAGAAGGAAAACTACCATGAGACCACGCTGCGGACAGCAAAGAATAATATCGAACAGATTTTGAGCAAAGGCATGGGCAGTTGAAGAGGTCCTTGAATAAGAAGCTACGTAATACCAATTCAAACCTTGTGGTTTTCTTTTATATATATATATATAATACGGTGCTCTCATTGGGGCCCCACTTGGCGGCCTAGCCGACGAAAATGATAGGTTTCTATCCAAAATTGCAAGTGCCTTTTGTCATGAAATCAGCGTAATCTAGATGCGCAATCCTTCTTGTAGATTATTGATTCGTCTTGCTTTTAGAAATAAATAACCACAACTCTGCCTCTGCAAATAGATTTAAAATGCATTTGCCAACGGGAGGGTAACTTTGTTTTGGGTTGCGATGCCTCTTTAGCGCTTACTCGAAAAAGCTAGCTCCACAAAGGGACCTTTTTCCTCCCTCCCCAAGCCTTTTGTACCCTTAAACGCTCCTCAAAAGGAGAGCGAATAGAATCCGTCTTATAACAACTCTCTACGAAGCTTTGTGAGATCCTTTTAATTGCTCTGCCTTGAGCTGTTGTTAATCAAAGGCATGACTGGCGCTTCCTATCCGCCTTTGGATCCTTTCACAGGTCCACTCACCAAGCAGCGTAAGTTGGACATGTCGTCTCTTTTCTTTCCTCATTGATGGCATTTTTGCTAATGATAATTTTTATAGGTGTTGCATACTTTTATGACTGTAAGTCGAAAGAATCTTGTCTTGAAAAGGAAAAAGAATTACTGACTGACTGTGTGAAATAACAGCCGATGTGGGAAACTATGCATATGGTGCTGGTCATCCCATGAAACCCCATCGGATACGTATGGCACACAGTCTTATCATGAATTATGGACTTTATAAAAAGATGGAAATCTATGTACGTTTTAAATATATTAAGCAAAACTCAGGCGTGAGAGTCTTTTAACTAACTTTTGTTTTAATCCAGCGAGCTAAACCAGCTACTAGGCAAGAAATGACACAGTTCCACACAGATGAATATATCGATTTCTTATATAGAGTTACTCCTGATAATATGGATAACTTTATTAAGGAACAAGCAAAGTTTAATGTTGGTGATGACTGTCCGGTGTTTGATGGTCTCTTTGAATTTTGCAGCATCAGTGGTGGCGGTAGTATGGGTATGTGCAAGGTTTTCTGTATTGATCTATTGTCAGTCAGGACTGACATGACTATTTTTTTTTTTTCACAGAGGGAGCTGCCCGTCTCAATAGGGCCAAGTGCGATATTGCCATCAACTATGCGGGAGGTCTGCATCATGCTAAGAAAAGTGAAGCGAGCGGTTTCTGTTATGTAAACGGTAAGCCATTATCGATATTTGGCACCTAATTCAAGAAGAATATTAATTGTTATTGTTTTTAGATATCGTTCTTGGAATCATTGAGTTATTACGTTACCACCCACGGGTACTGTATATTGATATCGATGTACATCATGGAGATGGTGTAGAGGAAGCATTTTACACTACCGATCGAGTAATGACTTGCAGTTTCCATAAGTATGGTGAATACTTCCCTGGTACAGGAGAATTGCGAGATATTGGAGTTGCAAAGGGCAAGCACTACGCTGTTAATTTTCCTCTCCGAGATGGAATAGACGATGTCACTTATAAATCAGTTTTTGAACCTACAATCTCTGCAATAATGGAGTGGTATCAACCAGGAGCTGTTGTTTTACAATGTGGAGGCGATTCTCTTTCAGGTGATAGATTAGGGTGTTTTAACCTAAGTATGCATGGGCATGCAAATTGTGTACGATTTGTCAAAAGTTTTGGTTTGCCAACACTCGTGGTTGGTGGTGGTGGTTATACAATGCGCAATGTCAGTCGTACTTGGACATTCGAAACAAGTATCTTGGTTGGCACCCCAGTTGGACCAGAAATACCTTATAATGATTACTATGAATATTTTGGACCAGATTATCAATTAGAAGTGCGACCTTCCAATATGCAAAATGCAAACAGTCCTGAGTATTTAAATAAGATTTTAACTCAAGTTCTCCAAAATTTAGAGCATACAAAGTTTGCACCCAGCGTTCAAATGGCTGATGTCCCTAGGGATATACCTGAAGAAGAGCCAGAAGAGGATGATGAAGCTAGTATGGATAATCGGGGTGGTAACCAAGCTGAATGGGATAATCATATTCAGGCTGAGGGTGGTCTTAGCGATAGTGAAGATGAAGGTGAAGATAACAGACGAAATATTCACAATTACAAGAATGGTGGTATAAATGGAAATGTTACAAGTGAAGGAATCCAAAACTCTGGTGAAGTCTAAATTTGTTTGTAAAAAAAAAAATGAGTTTGTTATTGGTATTACTCGAGGGGGGGCGTGATATGGGATTATTGTACGTTTACTAGTAGTGTAATTTTAAATAATAAATTGAGATTAAAAGTGTTTAGTAAATTTGAGGTAGAGTGGGGGCTTGCGAATGGCAACAATCACAGTCACAACCCTAATTTGGGAAGGCGACGCAAAAATTAGAACCATGCAACAACGAATCCAAGTTTAAATCTCCCGGTTTACAACAACACCAACACTAGACAAATCAAAAGGTAAGGAAGGAACAAAGTTATATAGATATATATATGTATATCTTTTCAATTTGATAATTTCTTCTCTAGTCTCTAACTTGGATTAAAATAATAGTCAATCACAATGTCGGGTGCTTCCGGTACTAAATATCGAATGTCCCTGGGTCTCCCAGTAGGAGCAGTTATTAACTGCGCAGATAACTCTGGAGCTCGGAGTCTTAACATTATTGCCGTCAAGGGCTTTGGTGCTCGACTTAACCGTCTTCCCGCTGCCGGTGTTGGCGATATGGTTGTGGTATGTTTTTATAAATCGGGTGGTTTATTATTTTTTAAAGAAAAATTCTGACAAAAAACAAATTGGTAATTATTTAGGCTACCGTCAAGAAGGGAAAGCCTGAACTACGGAAGAAGGTCATGCCCGCTATAGTGGTTCGACAATCTAAGCCCTGGAGACGTAAGGATGGTGTATATCTTTATTTTGAAGATAATGCTGGAGTTATCGTTAATCCCAAGGGTGAAATGAAGGGATCTGCCATCACTGGACCCGTTGGAAAGGAATGCGCTGATTTATGGCCACGTATCGCTTCCAACTCTGGTGTTGTCGTTTAAATAAAAGAACTTTTTTTTCTTAAATTTTATTTTTTTCTTTTAATGTAATATAAAAAAAATTTGGAATAAAGGGAATCGTTTTATTTTTTTTTTTTTACTCTCTTATTTTGTAGTTTGATATTTTGTTAATATTTGAGAACCATTCTTTTCTCGGTGGCTTTTGGCAAATTATTTTAATTTACGTCGATCGTATTAAAACCGGAATGGTGATTATTATTCTAAGTACAGTAAAGATTTGCGCAAAAAAGAAGATTCCAATCCATCTGTTGAATTTTTCAGGGGAAAATGTTGGCTAAACTTGCGTCACCAACTCGTGTTAAATAACTAAAAAGAAGGGAAATGAAAAAAGCTTGACTTTTGTCTTGCCGCGTCTCCCCACCATATATAATAATAATAATAATAATAAAAACAAAGAGAGAAAATGGAATAAGCCAATTTGAATGACGTATGATATGATCTTCTTTTTCTATTTCTTTAATTTTTGGGGATCAGCACCCCTCCTCCCACCGATTATATCCGCCCAGGGATTTCGATATGACGAAAAGTTTATCTTTCTCTTTCCCCCCCCCCTCCTGCCCGATAAATTATTTTTCCCCCTTGACGACGACGACGACGACGACTATCAGTTAAAAGAGAAATCCCATAAACCCGGTCTCTGATAACTAGTTTCCCCGGGTATATATATAATCACTGCTTTCTTTGGAGCAGATTGGATTACTTTTTTCTTGTTTCTTTTATTTACCTTTAAAAAACAATATGCTTGTAATAGATGTGAGTTATGGTAAACTTTTTTGCTTTTTTTTTTTTTTACAGATTTTTCCCTTGTTGGAGATGAGATGAGTTGAGATGAAGATGGGAATGGGAATGGGGGTTCACAGAGTTCAATCGATCGTGCAAGCTTCATACAAGTGGAGATATTAAAAAAATCACAAGATATTCCTTTTAATCTACCAAACTATTCATTGCGGGGGGGTCTCTGATCTATGGTAGTTTACGGATCCCAATTATCCCGAGGTTATCGTCATTTAAGTCGATGATGAAATGCAATGAGTGAGAAACATGAACTTGGGTACAACTTTATTCAATAACACATAGGAATACTAACTGATTGAGATCATCCTACTACAGCTTTTACTCTTTTCAAACTTTCATCCTTTTTCTTTTTTTTTTTACAATAATTTACATTTTTTTAACGTCATAACATCAACTTTAGTTTGTTGATGTTGGATTCCTCGGGACCCTTGGTTGGGACATTGCCGCACTTTTTACACATCATCAAATGACTCCATACCGAAATTTTTTTCGGTCATTACGCTGTTAATCATCTCAATCTCAATCTCTCATTAAACTCTCCTTCTTTCTTTCTTTTTTTTTTTTTTTTTTTTTTCCTTCTTTCGTTTTTTTGCAATAAAGGACTTTGCTTCTTAATCCTCTCGTTACTGACTTTCCCCCCCCAAAAAATGCAGAATATAAAAAACCTTATCAGGCATGGCAAGCAGGCTCAACAACAACAACAGCAGCAACAACAACAACAATATCCATTTGAAGGATCAGCAAAGACATCACGGCTTCCCAAGTCCTCTTCAGCTCCTGCAACAAACTATTTTGTTCCACCTTTGACAGATGTTAATAATTCCAATGGAAATCCAGATGTTGGACGTACTACTGCACCTATTAGTAATGATAATCCCCTGGGTATTGATACCACCCCCAGTCATAAAACAGCATCAGCATCAAATACAGAATATTCTACCAAAACTTCCTCCTCAACCCGTCGACAACATAATGTTCACAAGAAGAGTAAACGACAACGTCAAGAAGAGTATGATGCTATGTTAGTACAGCTCGTTGAGGAAGAAAATCGTCAAAAGGCTCAAATTCCTGTATTCCCAGGTTTAGAAGATTGGATATTAATGGAAAAAATGGGTGATGGTGCATTCTCAAACGTTTATAAAGCACAAAATAGATTATCTCAAGATTTTGCTGCGATAAAAATTGTTCGCAAATATGAACTTGGGAAAAGTCAACGTGCTACTGTACTAAAAGAAGTTGCTATAATGCAACAAATTTCACATCCAAATATAACGAGACTTTTAGATTTTTATGAAGCACCAGATTATTATTATATATTTCTTGAACTTGTACCAGGTGGAGAATTATTTCATCAAATTGTTAGATTAACTTACTTTTCAGAGGATCTTAGCAGGCATATAATTGTTCAAGTTGCTCAAGCAATTCGATACCTTCATGAGGAGAAAGGAGTTGTTCATAGGGATATTAAACCTGAAAATTTATTATTTTATCCATGTCAATATATTCCAAATGCTAATCCAATTTTGAGAACTGGAGAAGATTCAAATAAAGTTGATGAAGGAATATTTATACCTGGGATTGGTGGTGGTGGTATTGGAGTGGTTAAAATTGCAGATTTTGGTTTATCAAAAGTTGTTTGGGATGCTCAAACAATGACACCATGTGGAACAGTTGGATATACTGCACCAGAAATTGTAAAAGATGAAAGATATTCAAAAGCAGTTGATATGTGGGCATTAGGTTGTGTCTTATATACAATACTTTGTGGATTCCCACCATTTTATGATGAATCAATTGATATCTTGACAGAAAAAGTCGCTAGAGGACAATACTCATTTTTAAGTCCATGGTGGGATGAAATTAGTAAACCAGCAAAAGATCTTGTTAGTCATTTATTAACAGTTGATCCAACTAAACGATATACAATTGATGAATTTTTGGCACATCCATGGATTAGTGGATCTAATGCTCCATCACATCCAGCTATTGATTATCCAATTTCTATTCCAATGGCTGCAACACCGGCAGGTGCAGAATCTCCTGCACGTGCTTCATTTTCACCTGTTGCTCTTTCACTAAGGGAAGCATTTGATGTTTCTTATGCAGTTCATCGAATGGAAGAAGAAAATGTACTTAAAAATAAAGCACCACAAAATTTAGGATTTTTAAATGAAGAAGATGAGATGCAAGAAGAGCAAGGAGAGAAAAATGGATCAAATAATAATGTTGTTGATTTATCGTCAAAAATGCAAGGAATTAAAATTGAGCATAGAAGAGAAAATGAAAGAGGTAGAGCAAGAGGTGGTCGTCGAGGTGGACCTGATGGTGGAAAAAATAATCATCAAACATTTGAACTTGATCTTCAAGGATCAACTCTTTTAGAAAAGAGGAGAGCAGCTGCTGCAGCTAAGAAAGGTACAACAACACAGGCTAGTTTAGTCGGTGAAATAGCAGGATGAAACGGTGGGGTGTACTTGCTAAAAATAAAAAAATAAAAACCCCCCCGATTTGTGTATAAAAGAAAGTCAAACTTTTTATGCACTTTCTTTTCCAGCCAATACTTATTATTTCCTCGCATTTTCTTGGATAAATATTTCATTTTCATTTTTATTTTGTTTTGTTTTGTTTTTTTCAGTTTTACTTTGTATTTGGTGGGAATTTTTATAGATGGGGTGGTGGCTTTTTGGGCGACTTCATGGGATATGAGGATTATTTCTTTTTTTTTTTTACATTTAGAAATTGGTTTTTATTTTTTTATTTATTTTTATTTTTTATTTATCTATGTATAACTAAAAAGATTTTGTGTAATATAAAAAATAGAATCTGTGAAATGAAGATAAAGAGGCGGGGCAGCAATTAAGTAGGTAGGATAACGATAAGGGGAAAAATTTGTATTTATGTTTTCCTTATCGGAAATTCCATTCCTCCCCCGCTTACTTTTGCAAGACAAATTTACAGATAAATGATGCGCATTTGAACTTCATTTTGTGAAAAGTTTTTTTTATTAATTTGTGATGTCACCGAAATTTATTCAGGGTGTACGCTACCTCACATGACTGAGGGGGGAATTGGAATTGGAGTTAGGAAGGTCCAAAAAGTACGACGAACAACACCCCCCCTCAGTGACGTATAGAGTGAGATCAAAAAAATAAAATATGATAATCCCGCTTATTTATATAGGTTGAAATTGTAATTCTCCTTGTTATTTTTTTTTTTTATGAAACCCATTTTTTTCTTATTACAAAATGTCGAATCCAGATTTTAAACCACTTTTGAATGTTTGCGAATTTTTAAATGGTGTGCATATATACTGTGATGAAGCAAGTCGTGGAGTAACAAGATATGTTTCAGCAAATCATTATTGTTCCCATGTAAAGAATAGTGAAGTACGACAATGTTTAATTTATGATAGTGCAAAACAAGATGCAAGAATTATTGGTATTGAATATATGATACCAAAAAATTTATATCTTACATTATCAAGTGATGAACAAAAATTATGGCATTCACATGAATTTGAAGTAAAATCTGGTGCACTTATTTTACCATATTCACCATCAAGTGGTATGTCAAAAACTGAATGGCAAGAAATGGAAACAAAAGCATTAAGTGAAGTTATTAATTTATATGGTAAAACATGGCATTTTTGGCAAGTTGATCGTGGTGATAAATTACCACTTGGATTTCCTGTACTTATGGGATCACTTACAAATTCTAATCAAATTAATCTTGATAAAGCATTATCTGATCGCGATGAAGAATTTGGTGTTAATTATAGTGAAAAGGCTAAAATACGTGAATCTATACCATCTCCTGATATTAATGAAATGGCAGATTCATGGTGGAAGACATATCAATAAATAAATATTAAAAAAACCAAATTTTGTAAAAATAATTTCCCCCCTTCTATTATTACTCTTACTCCTAGTAAAATTATTTATTCAATCGCCCTAGCGGAAAGCCGTTACATTAGATAATGGATGAGCAGATGATCCATTTCCATTACTTGTTGTATTAGCATCAGCATAAATACCATTAACAATTGCAACAGATGTAGGGATACCATCAATAACAGGTGAAGAAATTTGTAAATTATTTGCATCAGACTGAACAAGAGGACTGCTATTCATTGATGACGATTCATGATTTAATTCTTTAGATTTTGAAATTGATAATGATGGACTATTTGTTCTTCTTGGAACACTTGATGATCTTACACCATAACGTGATTTTGATTGTCTCATTGCATCAACATCATTTGTCCTTCGAAGTTGATCATTAATCATTTGAATTTGTAATGTTAATTGTTTAATTTTATCATCTTTTGCACAAATAATATCTTGAATATTAATTTGATGTAATCTTTCAATTTGTGAATCTGCTTTCCTTTTTAATTCTTGATTAATTTGTTTAAGTTTATCATTCTCACTTGCTGTTTCCATTGCCTTTTCTGATGCCTTTTGATATTGTTCCCTCATATATTCATTCTCTTTTGTTCTTGCATCAACACGTTCTTTTGCTCTATTTGCTTCTTTAGTCATTTCATCAATCTTTTCACTTAATTCATGCCATTTTAAAACATCTGGTGAAATATTATCTTGTTGGGTTATAATTTCATTTAATTGTCGTATCTTTATCTTTAATTCTTCATTTTGCTCTTGATACTTGTCCCGATCTGCTATAATTCTTTTTCTTGATGTTTCAATTTCCTTTTCCAATATTTCAACTTTACTTGCCTTTAAAACAATATCAGACATTTCTGCTGTTAATTGCTCATTTATATTAAGTTGTTTACCTAAATGACTTCTTAAATCATCAACTTGAACTTGTTGACGCTTAATAAGTTTTTCACTATCCATTAATTGAAGCTTTGTTTGTTGAAGTTCTTTTGCTAAAACATCCTCTGTTAATACATTATCAAGTTCAGGTGCTGATCCTTTATCTAATGATATAAGAAATGAAATATCTAATGGCCTTGATATTGAACTTCGAATATCTGATATAATTCCATCTTTTGCTTTATGCCTTTTAACAGGACGTGATAATGATTGATCCTCAATTAATAACCCCTTTTCATTATAAGACCTTTTAAGTGCTTTACCAGCTAATCTTAAATATCCATTAACTTTTTTATCATCACCTTCCATTTTTAATCTATCATATTCTGCAATATCTGGAAGATCTGGGAATGGCCATAGGCCACCAGAATTTATCCAATCAGCAAGTCTATTTGCTAAAACATTTGTATCGACCCTTTGAAAATGACTAGGTAATATACCAGCTGAACGTCTAAGAGCAACAGCTGCTGCAACTGCATTACCAAGTAATGATACAGTCATATCATCAGATGTTGCAGTCATTGCTTGAGACATTAAAATATGCTCAGTTGAATTTATTGCAACTAATCTTATAAGTGGTGCTAATGGTCTTGATGGATCATCTTTATGAGTTCTAATCTTTGTAAATAATGGTGACCATGGATCAACATAATGATCAACAGCTATTATTGCATCAACAGGATCTCCCATATATGAATCAGGTCCAGCATCAGATGAAATTAATGAAACAATAAATTTCGCCTTCATTTTTGAATTTGTTGATGATTCTTTATCATCATTCTTTCGATCTCCATATCTTTTATATTTAATATGTTGTCCTCTTAATAGTGAACCTAATAAATCAATTGTCTTTCCAGCTTTTCCCACAAGAGCAATCTTTGAATGATAAGGTCGAATTGCTTTAAGAATTGCTGCAACATACTTAAATTTCTCTGATGATTCAGTAACGTATAAAGATTCATTTTTATCACTTAAATTTCGAGGACAAAGATGATCAAGAATTATATATGGGTGAGTAGCCACACCAGCAGTATTTTGTATTACTTGCTTCATTGTATTAACCAAAAGTTCATCATTACCAATTTCATTACTATCAGATAATCCACAAAATCTTGAAATATCACTCGAATGTTGTAGAATAATTTGACTATTATATTCAATTTGACTTTCATTCATTGGTACAGGAAGTGCATACTCTTCGGGACCTAATAGTAATCTATCAAAATGTGTTGTGAATGAGTGTTCCACAACAACTGATGATTGTCCTTGTTCATCATCTTGTTCATTTTCTGTCTTTATTCTTTTCCTTGCTCCATCTTCATTATTTGATGTTTCCTCGTCGATAGCCGAGACCGATGCCGTTTCCGAATCGGTCGGAGCCTGCTCTGAGGAAATGCTCGGAGCTAAAAGACCATTCATCATTTCGACGGATATCTAATAAGCAAAAAATGTGTTAGCCGAGTTCCTCCTTTTTTCAATTACAACTCACTGGGTCCGAGTTTTATCGGTGTACTGGTTGTTGACAGGTGTTTGGGGTTGCTGCTGCTGTTATATTAGACTTTTAATACTCTCTTCTTCTTCTTCCCCCCTTGTTTCAATTGCAAAACAATAAAAAGATAATCTCGACCGATTTCCCGGAGAAAAACTTCAAATCATCCAAAGATGCAAGAATACAACAAGGGTTTGGATCTCTTTTTTTTCTCCTACTCACTCCAAAGTTGGAGAGATGACAAGGATCCGCTTTGAGTAAGTACGTTCTTTCTCCTTAAACGGTTTAGCGCATTTGTTAAAAAACCCACAGTTACCCGGGGCTGAGATTTATAAGTTAACGCCGCACAGGATTGGATTGGTCCCAAAACGATATTTTCGATTCACCACCACCAAGAAAAAAAGGCCAAAGGGTTGTCTTAATATATACAAAAGAATAAAGTAGGAGAAATACACACAGAGAATGGTGCTCGCCGATTTGGGGAAGCGGATTAACTCCGCTATGTCGGAGTTATCCAAGTCCGGTAGCGTTGACGAGAAGGCTTTAGATGAGATGCTCAAGGAGATTTGCGCTGCACTTTTAGAGTCAGATGTGAATGTTAAATTGGTCGGTAATTTGAGGAAATCAATCAAGTCAAAGGTGAATTTAAAGGAATTACCGGCTAGCGCGAATCGAAAACGAGTGATTCAAAAGGCTGTTTTTGATGAATTAGTTGCACTTGTGGATTGTCATAGTGAACCATTCAAACCAAAGAAGAATCGATCAAATGTTATTATGTTTGTTGGGCTTCAAGGTGCTGGTAAAACTACTACATGTACTAAACTAGCTGTTTGGTATCAAAGACGAGGATTTAAAGTTGGTTTGGTTTGTGCTGATACATTTCGTGCTGGTGCTTTTGATCAGCTGAAACAGAATGCTACAAAGGCAAAGATCCCATTTTATGGTTCATATACAGAGACAAACCCTGTAAAAGTAGCAAAGGACGGAGTTGATAAATTTAAAAAGGATAAATTTGAAGTCATCATTGTCGATACTTCTGGACGTCATCAACAAGAGAAGGAATTATTTGCAGAAATGATACAAATTGGACAGGCAGTTAAACCTGATCAAACCATAATGGTGTTAGATGCATCTATTGGTCAAGCAGCCGAATCTCAGAGTCGTGCTTTTAAGGAAAGCTCTAATTTTGGAGCTATAATTTTAACAAAAATGGATGGACATGCAAGAGGTGGTGGTGCAATATCAGCAGTTGCTGCAACACAGACTCCTGTTATTTTCATTGGTACAGGTGAACATATTCATGATATTGAACCATTTGCACCACAGAGATTTATTCAAACATTATTAGGAATGGGTGATATGCAAGGTCTAGTTGAGCATGTACAATCATTAAATCTTGATCAAAAGGAAACAATGAAACATTTCTCTGAAGGAATATTCACGTTAAGAGATCTTCGAGATCAAATGTCAAATGTTATGAAGATGGGACCATTAACAAAAATTGCTGGTATGATCCCAGGTATGAGTAATTTAGTTGGCCAAATTGGTGAAGAAGAAAGTAGTCAAAAATTAAAGAGGACATTATATATTCTTGATTCAATGACTGATAAAGAATTAGATAGTGATGGGAAAATATTTATTCAAGAGCCAACTCGTATTACAAGAGTTGCATTAGGATCAGGAACATCTGTTTCTGAAGTTGAAGATACATTATCACAACAAAGAACAATGGCTAATATGGCAAAAAGAATGGGTGGTAAAAATGGATTTATGAGTAAAATGCAACAAGCTCAACAAGCAATGGGTGGTGCCGGTGGAGCTGGTGGTGCGCGTGGACAACAAATGTCTGCAATGCAAAAACGGCTTGCAGCAGCCGGTGGTGCTGGTGGTGCTGGTGGTATGCCTGATATGAGCCAGTTAATGTCAATGATGCCTGGTGGTGCTGGCGGTGGTGGAGGTGCAATGCCTAATATGGCAGATATTCAAAAGGCAATGCAACAATTTGGAATGGGTGGAAGGTAGGAAAGGAGAAAATAAATAATAATAATAATAATATTTTAATGTGATTAATGTATATCTTTTCTTTTTTATAGTATATATCATTCATTGAATTCGTAAAAAAGAAAAAAAAAAGAATAGAACCGAGACATAAAAAAGAAAGGAAAAGAAAAGACAAAAAAACACCCCAAGAACAAATAGACAATAACAACATCACATTAAGAAAAGCCCCGAAAAAAGAGAGTCATCAAATTCCTTTTTTAAATTTTTTTTTTCCCTTCTCTCTCTCACATTACCTAAATCATCATCAACTAGCAACAAATCTTCTATCAAGTTCACGAAGAACTTTTGCAACACTATTAACTTCAACTTGCATTCCACGTGTTTGAAGTTTACCAACCAGATTTCCGAAATCTGCATTATTAAAGTTTTTATGTCTTGAAAGTGTTTGATATGCTGCTGAACATGGAATATATGTTCCTTGTGCATTATTATTACTATTATATCTTGTAATTGTAGTAGTAGCTTGTGTTGTTATTGGTGTTGTCGTTGTTGTATGTGCTTTAGATTCCTCATCATCAATAATTGATGCTGGACTAGCAATTGTATGTTCTGCAAGACTACAATCGCCACCACTACTTCCACCACAACCACAAGTTTCACCAGCAGGAGTACTAGGATTTACTGGGGGAGTCCCAGCACCAATTTTTGCCTTTTCTTTTGCCTCCTCCTCTGCTTTATCCGTCGAAGATTGAATCTCTGCTGCACGTGATAAAACATTGAGTGATGTACAAAAAAGTGTAGACATGGGATCTGATCGACATTGGGCACATGTAGCAGGATTTCCTGAACATACAGATGACGATGATGTTGTTGCGTCTGTATAGGTGGTTGTAACTGGAGAGGAGGGTGATGATAAGATATCTCCTTGAAATCGTTGATATGATTTCGATTTTGTACCCTCACCTGGAGCTATTGGGGGAAGAACTGGTCGTGCTGATGATCCGGATTGAGAATTAAATCGAAAATGTGATGGGGTATGTTGCTGTTCTTGACGCCTTTGTAATCTATCTTCCTTGGCTGCTTCAGCACACAGGCATGGTGTACCATTTGAGCAGAATCCACAAGGATCAATCGACGTAGATTCCTCACTTTCAATAAGTATTTCATTATTAGCAATCTTATTGTTGCTACTATTGGATGACGAAAAAGTTGCAGTAAAATCCGTCTCCATTGTATTTGAAGAAGTAATAGTCAAAGCCCGTGGCATCTTGTTGCCTTTCTTGATAGGGTCAACTATTCTTCGGGGTAGAGGGATAGCAGCCTTAGTGTCAAGTTCATCTGATCTAATTACACAGACGCATTCAGCCTCTGAATCACATAACCCACATTGATCATTAGACGCTGGAACAGGTGATTGACTCAATGATTGTTGTCGTTGAACAGATTCTAAATTTAATCGAAGCCTTGCATTCTCTCTCGCTAATGCTTCCAAAGATTGTTGAAGTTGGTCTTGCTTCTTTTGCCGTGATTGATCAATTTCCATATATTGCTTTTCAATTTCTGATATTTTAGCTGCCTTGCGTTGTCTAAAAGCACGCTGAGCTTGTCTATTTTGTGCTTTACGCTTTGACGATGGTGTATCTGTCGATGGTTTACGACCAGGTTTCGGTCTAGGAGGTAATACCCATTCTTTAGATGTAACAATCCCTTGAGGCTTAGGTTGACAACTTTCAGATTTGATCTCTTCAACTCTTATTACAGTTGGCGATGGGGTCGATTCACCACCACCTGGTGTCGCAGGTGCAATACTTTGAAATGCTTAAGAAAGAGACTTTGTTAAAAAAAAATTCACTTCAAGAAAGAATGTTAATCTAATCATTACTTACGCATGATATAAATAATATATGAGAGAGACAGAGCGCCTTTTTCTATCTCTCTCTAAAATGCTGGTTATGTTAAATGGAAAAGTAGAAGAAAGACGAAGGAGGATAAGATGGATCAGATAAAATATTTTCTAAGCGTGCTGTCAATTACCCTCTCATGATCATATCTGATTGAATCAAAATATTTAATTGGTTGAATTGAAAATAAGATTATCTGATAATCGATCGCGATTCTTATTGCCTATTCGGGGCAAACAACCCCATTAAGGATTAGCTTTCGGCATTAAGCCCCCTCATCTCCCAAAACCCTTTCGGAGTTAGGATGGCGTCAAGTTTATCATCTATAGCGTTACCGAGGAATTGAAGGAGGACTCATATGTTTTCTTCTCTTTGATCCGCGTAGGTAGTCGTAGATTATTATAACCTCTCGTGGAAAACTTGCTATGCATGTTAAAGACATTGCTGTGATAGGTAGATAAAAAAAAAAAAAAATGTGAAGATTTATTGATATTGTCTCTTGCTCACACAACAATCTCTAGGTGGAGGACCATGTGGAATTGCAGCAGCGGAAGCATTCGTCAAGGAGCAGGCGTTTCGTAATATTGTCATTTATGAAAGGAGATCAACAACAGGAGGATTATGGAATTATTCGGATCAAACAGGAGATCCAATCCCTATTCCATCTGATGACCCTCACAAGACACGTGTTGGACCTGTAAAAGGGCATGATGGTGAATTAGTATGGCCGAGTGCAATGTACAAAAGTATGGATACCAATGTACCAACTCCAATTATGACATATGCAGATACTCCATTCCCAAAAGATGTTGCTTTATATGCTACGAGAGAGGAAGTTTTAAAGTATACAAGGGATTATGCTAAAAGAGTCGAGCATCTGATTAGATTTAATACTCAAGTTCTGGATCTTGACAAGGAAAATGATAAATGGATTGTTACAAGCCAGGATATAAATGGTCTAACAAAGACTGATAAGTTTGATGCTGTATGTTTAGCATGTGGACATTATGATTTACCATATCTCCCTAATAAGAAGGGACTTGTTGAATGGAATAAGAAATATCCTGGATCTATAAGTCACTCAAAATTTTATCGGAAACCTGAGGATTTCACTGATAAACGAGTGATAATCATTGGTAATTCAGCTAGTGGGAATGATTTGGCTTTCCAAATATGTCAATATTCAAAACCGCCGGTTTATCTTAGTGGAAGGTCAGAATCCTTAATGCCATCAGTGAAAGATGATAGGATTAAGAAGGTTGGGGATGTTAAGGAATTCAATGCAGAGACCAGATCTGCAGTACTTGTGAATGGAGAAATTATTCATGATATTGATAATATATTATTTGCAACAGGGTATATGAAGTCATTGCCAATTGTTGAAAAGATAAATAAGGGACCATATCCATTAATTACAAATGGTGGTCGTGTCCATAATCTTTATCTTCATTTCTTGTATATTCCAGATCCTACATTGGCAATTGTTGGATTACCAATGCAAGTATTGCCAATGCCAATTTCACAAGCTCAAGCAGCATATATAGCTAGAGTATGGTCAGGAAGGTTGAAATTACCACCGGTTTCTGAACAAAGACAATATGATGAAAATATTGTAAAGGAAAAGGGAAATGGATCTGGTTATCACTTGATGCCATTCCCAGAAGGCCCTGATTATGCGGATGATTTAAGGCAACGTGTTTTAAAAGCTCCTGGTAATTATGGACTTGTACCACAAAAATGGGATGATTATCTTCGTGGCTTGAATAAAGAATCAAAAATTTTAAAGGATAGATTTGTTCGATTAACTCAAGCCACAGGACGGAGACCAATGACAAGGCAAGAGCTTGAACAGAATCCAGATGCGTTGAATGGGTCTCATATTTAGATTGTATTTTTTGTATTGTGTGTTTTACGTTAGTTAGAGTATGTAGATATATTATAGAGATAATATTATTATGGTGTTCTAAAATTTTCCCACCCAACCTTTAAAAGCCCATCTTAAATTGGAGGAACTTGATCCAGCAGGGAAAAAAAAAAGAGAGGAGCATCAATCATGACACAGGGATTGTTAGGGAGGATACGCTGGCGGAATGGAATAATTCCAAGATTGAATTATGTTTCATCATCAGTTCGATGGTATGCAAGTCAAGGAGGAGGAGCAAAAAAATCAACCAAAGAAGTTAAAAGACAAACTATTCGAAATAAACGACAAGAACAAGATAGAAAAGCAGAAACATTAAGAGCTCAAGCTCGACAAAAAGTATCAGGACCAGGAGTTATGACTATTCATAATGCAATGAGATATTTGCGTGCATTTGAAGTTGGACAAACACCTGAATCAAGTACCATTACATTAAGGCTTACTTTAGTAATTGATAGAACAGCATCAACAGGATTACGTGGATCAGTTAGATTTCCAAATACAGTAAGGTTGGATAGGGATAAAATTGGAGTATTTACAACAAATGAAGAATTGGCAGAGAAAGCACGTAAAGCAGGTGCAGATTTTGTTGGCGGTCAAGAATTAATTGACTTAATTAAGAAGGGTAATGTACCATTTGAGAAAGCATTTGCTACTCCTGATGCAGTTGATTTAGTTAAATCTGTACAAAGAATTCTTGGACCAAAAGGATGTTATCCAAATGCTAGGCGTGGAACAGTCCTTACTGATGTTGAAAGTGCAATTACTGATGCAATTGGTAGATATGAATTTAGAGCAAAGCAGCCATCACTATCTGCTCCTATTGCTCGTCCATCTTTTACAAATGATCAAGTTGAATCAAATATCAATGCATTCTTAGATGCTGTTAAACAATCAATTAAAAAGCAGCATGCAAAACATCCAACAATGATCTTGTGTACATTCTTATCGTCAACTCATGGTCCATCAATACCTCTAACTGTTAAATAAACTTTTGTGTATATATACGACTTGTCAGTAGAACCTTTGATATAGGTGACCCTTAAAAAAATTTGTCTCATGTACAACAACTAAAGACATTGTATACTGTAGCTAATACATATTCTATTTGGATATTATCTACCCAAAGGCTACGCTTGGCACTCAGAGGGTTTGAGTGAATGAAATAACAAAACAATCAACAACTACCATTACACTGGCCAAGTGGGGCTATAGATATAAACATTTTATGGGTGACATTTACACTTTTAATACAAGAGTAAACAAGATAAGATATTGAAATTACTAAAATGCTATTTTCTTGTTTGCCAAACACGGATCTACTATGTTATTGCTTCGATTGTTCAAAGACTCAATCTTGTAGAAAAAATAAACTGGAGCGTGGCATTGTTAAAGCAGATATCTACAATCGTGTGTGTATGGAGGTATTTTTAATCAATCATATTGTATGTCTAGCTTGCCTTGATTATTATAGATTACTACTGTAGTAGTACTTGTGGGTTGTTAGGACTTGTCTCTATAATAGATTCCACCAGCACTCAGCATGGATAGGGTAGAGAGCCTAATCAGTCTTAGTGCGGCTCCCTCATCTCCCAACAGATTTCTGTTTCATCCCAATCCAAATTGATCCCCGTAAACCTGGTCTTCCACCAACAGCCGGAACATTATCTAGCGATTGGCGTGCTCTCACCGAGCTAATAGGTTACGACCGAGTCGGGGCAGAAGATGGGGCAGTCGACGGGTTTTTGGCTTTTCTATCCCCATAAGGTCGGCATCAATGACTCTAAATCTCTAAATACTGATTCGTTGAGAGACCAATGGTGGATGTAGTGAATGGCATTCTTTCGATCTTTATTTCACCTCAGATTGCTAGATAATGCCAGTGGCGTGCTTACTGGTATACAGTCGATAAGCTTTGGTCTTTACTTACGGCTTCCGTGGTGAGTGCTCAAAAAGTTCCAGTGACTACTGCAGCAGGTACTCACTTGTTGCTCAAAAACAGCATTGAGCACATTTGCCTTCCGTCAGGTCGTTAAAGACCTTAAAAGGACAGGTCTCCTACGTTCTGTAGAGGTTGGTTAGCAATAACCTCGATAAATCGGCAAGCAGTTGGCCCGTGCTAGTTATTTGAGATCTTGTCTAGCAATTTGTGCACCTCCCGATGCGGCCTTGGCTTTGTCGACCAAGCTCCCCTCAACAGTATTAACACCTGAAATGTATTGAAACGTTGCCTGACTTTCGACAATAGCGTTTGATTAAAGAGCTTGAGATTATTTGTCCAAGATCGCAGAGCATAAAACCTTGCGATAATCTGTCAGGCTGCAAATACGAGAGATTCTCCTATTACCAAAAAAGGGATGATAGACTTTGTATCACTTAGGAAATGTTCAATATGGTTTGAAGCGAGCTTGGCTGTGCTGGAGCAAATAAATCAATGCTTAGTGTCGAGTTTATTGCTGTGCCTTATATGTGGGTAATATGATACGCAGAAGGTTGGAATTGCTACAATTTAAGGGAAGCATTCACGCAACGGTTGAAAGCGATTGGCTATAGATGAAAGGCAATGACAACATTACTTTAGGGAAGAGGAAGGGGTTCATCAAACTAGCAAGAGCCACGAGTAAGTTGTCTCCTCCCTAGTACCTCATAAAGAGGATTCGTTCTAGCAGGTAAGTGAGGTCTATGTATCAATGTTTCAACTTTAGCTAAGTCATTCACGGAAGTCTCTACCCCGACCGATCACGACCTCCGGTGGCCGACTCAAGCAGTCTGCTACCACGTTATCCTTAACTTTGATGTATTCGATGCTGTATGGGAAAGCCATGACATATTGCGCCCAACGCCCCCCGGCATCCGCTTAGATCACGGTTAGTTTCGAAGTACCCTGCTGATCAGTGTGCAACGTAAACTGTTGTTCATAGGAGTAGATTTTGTGCTGAAGCCATTTTCATTTAGAAGAGTCCTTTAAGAAATTTATACAAAGGAATAAAACTATACTTTTATTTGTTTTGAATATGTTTCAAAAATGAATATGCATGTCTCTTAACAAAATTCTCGAATTTGGAAATCCTACTCAACAAGCCAGTATCATTATTTTTGTATATATCATCTATTTAACAACTGGGTCTTTTTTTCAAAACAGCAATTGCTTCATGCTCATGACCCATTAATCTATAATAATTTAATAATTTTAAAGTTAATGATACATCATTATTATTATGATGACTAAATAATAATAATTTATGCATTTCATTTAAAATTTTAATCCTCAATTTACTAATTTTTGGCCTTAATATTTGTTGAAGATAAGAATTGTGATTAAATTCTTTATCAATATTAGAAATTGATAATTTATGAATAATTAACCATGTTGTGATGAAGTGTTTTAGCATGTTGAATTCAATATTATTATCATCATCTTGTTGTATTATAGTACTACTAGACATTAGAAATTCTAATTCTTGAATTTGATCTGATAAATTAACCAAACGTCTTGTAAGTGCTTGCTGATATTTTGAAATTTTTGCATCATTTATAAGATGATTTAAACAATTTAAATCATCTTTTATTCCATTACTTAGACCATTTAAATCCCTTTGAAATGTTATAATTTCTAAACGAATATTATTAATTTTTGATTTTGTACTATCCAATCCAAGTCTTCTTCTAATTGATACAAATTTATCATAATCATGATTAACAATATCAACTAATTCTTTATCAAGTATTATTGACCATGTACGTAATTCTTTACGTATATTTAAAAGGGTTTGATATTTATGTATTTTTATTAAGAAATCCGTTTGATTGAATTCATCTCCAGAGAATAATTCTCTTTCAATTGGTTGAGGAAATGGTAGTTCTTGTTCACGCTCCTCGGTCATTTCTTTTGTTGTTTATTGACTCAGTCTAGTGTCTAAGTGTATGTAAGTCTATTGGGAAATACATCTAAACTAATCTAATCTAACCCACTCGTACCAATAATGCCATCTAAACAACCAAACGGTGGATTATGAATTAAAACATGAAAATGAACAATTTCTGGTACTGATTGTAATGAAAACCAATTCTTAAACCAAATTATTTCATCTTTTGGTACTTTTCCCCTTTTAATAAATACCTTGTCAATATACTCATTGATTTTTTCAATTGATGAACTTGGCATATCTCCACCATTTGCTTCAATTGATGCTATAGATAAATCTTTAATTAATGGTATTGGTGTCCTTGTCCATACAACTATATGTAAAATACTATCATCAAATCCATATGGGAAATCATTCTTTAAAATTATTAAATCCCTTTTATCTTTAAATATTTCATTATTATATGGTTTATTATAATCTTTACCCCATCCAAGTCTTTTATTCACTAGATAATTATGAATTGATCCATATTTTTCAACTGTATTCTTCTTCCATATCGTATATTTCCTTAAATCGGTTGGTTTCCTACTTAATTCATCAAGTGCATGCCTTGAAACAATATCTTTAGCTTGTTCCCATGATATCCGTCTAAATGTTTCATCACTCTGTTGCAGAATCTCCTTATCTCGTTCGTTTATTACTGCTTGTAATTCCTTGAGCTGCCCATCACTCATTGGTACAGTGTTGTTACTGTTGTTGTTGTTGTTGTTGCCCATATCAACTCGCCTTATCGTCATACCGGATCTCGCTTCAACTCCTCCTACTCCAATACTACCTGCACTTTCATGTAAAAGCATTATAAAATTTCTCTTGTAGACAACTCTTTTGGAAAATAATTTAAAAAATCTAATCAATTTCTTTTGTCTCGTTTATATAAAACTTGCCGGGCGTGGCGCCTATCGGTATCGGATAACTTCCGGTGCAACGTTACATTTTAATTGCAACAACGTGAAAAAAAAAAAAAAGAAATTTAATAAAAACTACTGCTGTCCCCGCCTTGCAAACTCATCGACATGAATACTTGATGGCCTTCCTGTATTTGGAGTTAAATACCTTTGTCCCTCATGGTATTGCATATTCATCTTTTGATTATAGCTTGTGTTACCAACATTTATTGAATTTTGAAAGTTCCATGGCGGTGGTGGTGGTGGTGTAGATAATGACGGAGCAATAACTTGATTCTGTACCGGTAAATACATACCAACTGATGATTTTGCTCTTGTTAAATTATCCTTTTCAGGCAAATCCTTGCTACCAGTTATCCTGTTATATTCCAATCTTACAATCTCTAATTGATGTGCATATTCTGGATTAATTGATTCACTATATCTTTGTAAACTCGTAAAGATAATTGATTCAAGTCCAAGTGCTGCAATTCTTGCTAATTGAATTGACATATATCTTGAATTCATTAATCCCCAACGTAAAATAAATTGATCAATCTCTGGTTCAAGTAATGTTAAATCTTGTTTAATATTTTTTTCACTTGTATTCACCTTTAATGGTGCAAGCAACATATTGAAAATTTCCAATGTAACCTGTACAAAAAATATACTCTTTTGACTTCTATCAAATAACTCTTTGAATAATATATAATATCCTTTAATTTGACGACAATTTGCACAAAATACTTCAATACTTGACATTGCCAATACATTTAATAATTGTGCAGATTCTTGTCGACAACTTTCAATATATTTAACTGCTTCTAAACAATTGAGAAATGCTTGAATAATAAGTTGTGGTAGAGTTAGTTGACATGAAACGGTAATCCCTTCAGACATGTATTTCAAACTGAATTGCCCTCTTCCAGAGATCCGAATGTACAAATTCAACAATGCACATGCAGATTCTGCTCCTTGTAAAAGATACTTGAAATGATCTTTATCTGATTCTGCTGATGCATCTTTATCATTGCTTTTACCAAAAAATGATCGTCTAGGTCTTGGAGGTAATGAACGATGAAGTGGATATTCATCTGAAAATGAATTTTGGGATTTTGAAAAGCACAAAACAAGTGCTTTACAATATTCACAAAGTACTGTACATAAAACAGGTAATGTTGCCATTGGTACTTGATAGGATGATAGTGCCTTTGAAATTTCACATATGTCTAAATTACAACGAATTCCAATGGCAACTTTTGATAACGCTAAAGTTGAAAGCTTTAAAAATTTTGAATCATCAATTAATCGTTCAGGAACATCCACAAGTTCTAAAAGTACATCCATTTGTTCATTCAGTGTTGAGACATTAAACTTTAAAATTTGTACTTTATTCATAACTTCCAAATCCTCGACTCCTATATCTAAATACGATTGATATTCAGTCACTGTTTCCACATATTTATCAATAAGATGCCTGACTGTATGTGAGAATGTGTCATTTCGTAAATTGGTGTACTTGACAAGAATCCGTTCAAGAGAGCTTAATCCACCGCAGTAAAGAATTGCAATTGTAGATGACTAAAAAAATTTGTTAAAAAAAAGATATCAAAAAAGAGCCCGATAGATGTTTAAAACATACCTCGATACCAACCTCAGACTCACAACATTCCAAGAGATCCATGAGATTATTAAATAAAAGTCCTTCATTTTGACTAGTCAAAACATTCCTCCTTGTAAGACGTTTAATATTCTGACAAGAATTATAAGAGCAAACAAAACGATCACATATAACTGCCAAAGTATATGGATCCAAATCAATAGATTTTGAAATTAATAATTTATGATAAAGAGTTAAAGTACGACCTAATTTTAAAGGTCCATTAATTTCTTGTAAATGATCAGATTTGATGTCTTGTTGAGGATCTTGCAAAAGCACCCTTAAAAGGCATCGTTTAATGAGACAATTATCCAATAAGCTAGCAAGTCTATGAGAAGTTTCAGGACGAAGCATTAAAGCTATTATCAATGATCCAAGAGTACTAACCAATAACGGGTATAAATGAGGATGCTTGACTTTGCAAAACATAAGAATAAGGGTTGCACAGGGGATAGTTTCCAAAGCAAATAACGTTTCAATGTGGATACAATCAAGTACCACAGATTGAGTAATATCCTGGATGACTTGAATAGCTCTTGTTGCATCATCCAAATTAGCAAGACCATTCTTTGTCAATGTCCGTAAATCCTCAGAGAATACATAGGTTGCAAGTTTTATCTGTGTTGGAAATCCCTTGCCAGGGGTTGAAACCATACTTAGAGCATCCGCCCTTCCAGAAAGAGAGATTAAATTATGATTAATCTCTTCAAGTTCTTTTGGATCGTTAATCAGCTTATGTAGAGACTGCACAAGCTTAACATCTGCTTGCGATTGGGTAGATTCTAATTCCTGCTTGGACATTTGTGTTTTGAGCACCATTAAAGAATG
>JAJMFC010000059.1:0-67439 GCA_030574475.1 Trigonopsis californica
TTTTTTTTTTTTTTTTTTTTTTTATTTTGAGATCCCTTTTACTACTGGAAATAAGCTTGTCGAACATCGACAATATTCTTACCTCGAGCAATTGCAATCTCATCGGGCGTTGTCTGATTTGTTAATACATTATATGTAGATTTAAGTATATTCATTGGATTCCTTGAACGAAAAACTTTTCCTGAAAGATCTTTTATACCACATAAACGACAAATTTGCCAAATATATGGATTTACTCTTAAACCATGACCTTCACGTGCTGGTTTAAGCCACATTTCAACCGCATGATATTTTGTACGTATTGGGGCAAAGATTGTCCTATTATCATACCTTTTAACTGGTTTAAGACTCTTTAATGCATGAATTCTTGCAAGCCTTAATGAATGTTGGGCATTAATTAAGGATTTACCTTCACCAACTCCAAGTAATCCATTCCCATCTCCAGCAACACAAATAACATAAAATGATGTCTTCTTTCCAAGATTCGTTTGATTACGAACACGTCTCATATAAACTCCAATACACTTGACATTACGCCTCAGATATTCTTGATCAAATCCTGTAATTAGTGCTAAATCTCTATCTGGATCATCCTCTTTAATTATACGAGAAATACTTGCAGCATTCTTAAGACTTGCAAGATCAACATTCTCTCCCGCTAATGCTCGTTGATATTGTTCCTTTAAATATTCGGGATCACGAATATTTCTTCTATATTCAAGTTCCCGTTTTCGACTTGGATCCATCGGTACTCCAATAACATCTTCAATACTTAAATCACCCAATCTCTCAGCTTGTTCATACCCAGGTGGAACAAATCGAGGAATTGGTTGACGCATATTCTCATATCTTGTTTGCATATCTGCAGGAATATAATCATATGTAGGATGAAGCTCTGCAAGATCATCTAAATATTCTAATCCAAACTCATAATTATTAGGTTTTCGCTTTTCAAATTCTGATGGTTTCACTGAATTCTCGGCAACAAGTATCGATCTTAAAAGTTCAGGTGGGTAATATTTTTGAAGCTTTTTAATATGTTGTCGTCGTTCACCACTTATCTTGGAGTCTTGCAAAGCTTTATCAACATCAAAATTATACCTTGAAGTCTCTCTCTGCTGATTGGATTTATTCGATACTGAACTTGAACCACCACTCTTGTCCTTGTCTTGGGCATCCCGCACCCAACCAGCACTGGAAAGCGTCCGGGATCCATAACCACCCAATCGCATAGAATACGGTGAACCATTTATAACTGACTTGACCAATCGACGACTTCCATATCCTAAAGCCATGCTGAAACGTCTAGAAAAGGATCACGAAACCTCCTTCAATTTGCTTTCTTTGATCCTTGTCTAAAAATTTGGTTTTCCCTTTCAAATCGGTTGGATTTTGTTTTTCCTCCCGATGAGCCGCTTCAATTCTAAACGGGTTTAACTCCAAAAAAAAAAAAAAAAAAAAAAAAATAGGAAAAAGCGATTTGAAGGTAGAAGAACTACACCGAGTAAACAAGTGGAATAGCTCGTCTTTATCTGAGGGTTTTATGCAAGTCTGGAGGATTGCACGTTTAAGAAAGTTACCCTATCAAAAGATTAGTACGATTTCAGTATTGGGATCGGGGAAAATAATTGGTTCAGTACTCATGTCTAGCAGTCAAATCTCGTCCAGTATCAGTCCCTCTTTGGCTATTAAAAGATCTCCTGGTGCTCTCGATGGCTCAAAGTCAAAAGAAAATGTAAATAATGGGAATAGAAATACCGGTCGACAAGCAAAGAAGCGAAAGTTTAAAGAAAAAAAGGTTGAACCGTTCTCGAATGAAGATGTTTTACGAGCAGAAATCAAGACATTACTGAAATTTAGAGATATTGATGAAACAGAGACCTTATTGGACTTTAAAGATATGTACAATAAAGATAGGGAACCTTTAAATTTCAACAAGGTTGAAATAGTCCAATTAACTCACAACGGAGACGGTATCGCTATAGTACCACACCCGCTGTTCAATTCTTCGGACGGTTATCCCGGGGACGGGAAATCTACTAGTGATGATCTTATAAGATACCCCAAGTATGCTGTGATACTCATTCCCTTTACGCTTCCTGGAGATATTATTGATCTCAAGGTTACCTTCATTAATCGTCGTTACTTACAAGCAACTGTTACAGAATTTATAGAAAAATCTTCATTACGACATGATGAGCTCGTGCAATGTCAATACTTTGGCAAATGTTCTGGTTGCCAATATCAAATGATGAGTTATAAAGATCAACTTTTACAAAAGAAAAAGGTCATTGAGAATGCATATTCCCTATTTTCAAATCTTGACCCGGCACTTATTCCTCCTATACAAGAGACACAACCTAGCCCCCTGCAATATGGTTATAGAACAAAACTTACTCCTCATTTCGATGTACCAAAGAAGTACACAAATGACCAACCTCCTAATATAGGATTTGGTATCAAGGGCACAAGAACTGTAATGGATATTGAAGAATGCCCGATTGGTACACCAATTCTCAATGATGGGTTGAAGAAACAGAGAGAAGCTGTTCGGGCTAATTACAAGAGTTACAAACGTGGAGCTACAATCCTTTTACGAGAGAACATTGTTACTGACGATGATAGTGGTGGTGATGTTAAAGATCCAAATAATCGCAAAACTATTTGCGTATCGGATCACAAAGAGATGATTAATGAATTTGTGGGAAAATATCAATTTAGATATCCTGCGGGCGAATTCTTTCAAAACAATAATTCTATTCTCCCTGTTTTCACATCTTATGTAAAAGATGCAATACTAAAACCCCATGGTATACGCCCAAAGTATCTAGTTGATACTTATTGTGGATCAGGTCTGTTTTCCATAACCTGCAGTGAAGGGTTTGAATCAGTAACTGGAGTTGAAATTAGCGCAAAAAGTTTAGAATGTGCTAAAGCTAATGCTGAACTGAATGGACTTGAAAATACTACTACTTTTGTCGCTGGAGATGCTCATATCATTTTCAACTCTGTTAAAAGTCCACCAAGAGAAAGTGCTGTCATTATTGATCCTCCTCGTAAGGGCAGTGATCATCCATTCCTAGATCAGCTTTTAACTTTTAAACCTCAAAAAATCGTCTATGTTTCTTGCAATGTACATACTCAAGCTAGAGACATTGGATATTTTCTTTCACAACCCCAAGGAAATGATTACGTTATACAAAGTATACGCGGCTTTGATCTGTTTCCACAGACTTCCCATGTTGAAAGCATTGCTGTTCTCTCATTAAAATGATAAAGGATGGCTATTTTGTAGTTTAGATTATTATTATTTTTTTTTTTTTCCAAAGTTATATTATACATTGTTTTGCATTAAATCTCATATTTTTCATGTTTTACGCCCGTGCAGTTTTTGTTCCAAATGTATATGTATCAGGTTGATTCACGTGCATCAGGCGCGAATACATGCTGGGGGAAAATATATACAGAATAATAACCAACAAAAGGAAGCAGTAGTTCTTATGACTTTCTAGCTTTCCTGCAGATTGTATTCTACGAGCGTTTCTTTGATATATGAAAGGGTTGTTATTACGAGATTCTTTTTTTTCAAGATGGAATCCATATCAGAAGACCAGGTTGCGGATGCATTCAACAATCTCCTAGAGTCTACAAGGTATGATTCAAATACTGAATCAGTCAACGAAAAGATACAAAAATTTCTTGAACCTTTCAGTGCAGCCGTGACGGCTAAAACTCTACCCGTGCACGAAGCTTTGGAATGTCTTTTTAAACATGTCGATAAGTTACATGCTCAAGGAAAGCTGGCTCCGGATGCCTGGACGGATATCCTGACTGTATTGATTAATTCTACACAAGATCAAGATTGGATTAACAAGGAATTATTTGATGTTGGGCTTGAAAAAACTCTTGAATCCTTCACATCACTTCCTGGAGGATATTCGTTCATTGCTTCACGATGCGATGTCTTGAAAGATAATAATTTAGCAAAGAAAGTTATTTTATTTATTGTCGCCAAAATAAATGACATTCAAAGGTCAAGCACATTGGAAGATGACTCGATACTGAAAAATCTTTTGACTGGGCTCGAAAAGTTAGTCAAGCTACCATTCATTAGTTCACAAATACAGGCCATTGCACTGCCAGTAATTGAAATGATTGCTTGTACAGCGGGGCAAAGGAATAGAAAACTTCAGGACAGGCTTTTGGCCATTTTAGGCATCCTCTTGCAACTTTATCCGGGAGAAAAGAATCTTTTACGTACCCTAATCATAGCATCACAGTCAAATGTTTGTGATGCAGATCATGAAATGAGCAAAGCCAGTGCTTATCACCTCTTATCGTTAGTTTTTTACATTGATTCTGCTTTGGCAGCATCTATATTCATGGATCCAAGCTTTATAGAACCGAAACTAACGGAATCTGACTTTAACGATGTCCAACTGATTTCTTCTTTGATATCTGTCCTTTTATTTGCTTGTAACGACTCTGACTGCCGACAAAAGATGTCATCCGAATTTAAAGAATTTGCCCAATCACCGAAACTCCTTGATAATTGCGATAATATCAAGATTCCCGCTAGTGTGCTATTATTAAAAGTATCATTATCATCCTTAAAAGAAGCACATGTGGATGAATTGAAAACTATAAAGAAACAACAAATTGAACACTTGACTCGTATTTTAATTGATTTTACCGTTACGGCTATCAGTGATGGTCAAGATATTCCAGCTTCTCTTTACCCTAATTTAGAATCTGCAATTGAAGGATTGGGTTACAGTTCATTCTATCCCGATTCTAGGGACTTATTTACGACACCTAATAATATTTTACTAAGAAGGATTTTGGAAATTATGAAAATATCTGCTGCTGATAAAGATCGTGCATATCATGCACTTGTATTTTCCTGTCTTACTATTTTGGATCATCTTACTGAATATCCACCGTCAATTGAGTCTCAAAATCCATTATTAGCATTGAACTCGAGTGGTACCAACAATAAAGAAGAAGAAAGTTCAAAAACATTAAAAAGATGCACAGCATTGATAGAGTTAGATGCTGTGAAAGATATGTGTGACACGGTCAAGGTGAGTAGTGCAAATAGTCTTCCAGTCTATGCCAGATTAATTCGAAATGTCTCTGTGGACCAAAAGCACCGTTCTAATATAGTTCAACAAGGTGGACATACCCTGGCTCTATGGATCTATACATTTTTGCATTATACCCTGAAGCAGTCGTCTAATCCTGAAGAGCAAAATAAAATACGGCAATCGATGTATATAGCATCATCAGCACTGGCAAAACTTGTCGCAGTATCAAATCCTGCACTTCTTTTCACTCAGCGATCTCCAGTTGATGCAGTTGGAGCACTTAGATTTATTTTGGAAAGTAAATCTGTTGGATCTCAACTTGATGATTTTGAAGCGCTCTTAGCATTAACGAATCTAGCGTCTCTTCAAAAGAGCGAAATATCTCTAGCCATTATAAGACCTCCAAATGGTTGGGATGTCATTAATGATTTATTAGTTTCTGGGAATGAAAAAATAGAGACTGCAGCAATTGAATTAATCTGTAATTTGGTATCATTATCCTCCTGCGCTGCGCACTTTTATGAGATTAATCCAAAAACACAAAAGAATAATTCGCTGCAGATTCTCCTATCTTTTACAACAGTGGACAATGAGCAAGGTAGAGAAGCTGCTGCTGGAGCATTAGCAACATTACTTTTGTTTAAGCCAGGACCGGATGTATTCCTAAGTGATGGTAAAAATATTGATACATTGCTTAATCTTCTCGAAAATAATATCACAAACAAGGGGATTATTATTCGCGGCCTTTCCTCTTTGGAATCAATTTTGTCTGCTGAAACTAATGGGGAGGGAAAGAATACCAAAATACTCAAAGATGTACTCAGTAATGAAAAATCTAGAGTTCAAATATTGCTCCAAAGTCTGATTGCATATTACTCAAAAAGTCAACCGGCATCAGATGTCACCGAGATATTACTGGAGATTGTACGTCACTTATCAGCACTTGAAGTTGTTTAAAATTATTTTTGCATATTCTGTCCGGCCTAGTTTTATTTCTCTTGATTTATAACATTGCAATTTAAATTCCAAGCGGTTTGATATATATATTTCTTTCATTATGTCTTGTCAGAAATTATGATAAAAATTTACTAATGTTCCTACTACTGTAGCATACAAATAAAAAAATATACCCAAAACGAATAAGATAGAGGCTGTTTGACATGGTTGAATAAATCGTTATTCCAATCTGATACTCACATGGGGGGGGGGGTTCTCTCGGTATAGGCTTAATCTACTCAGATCAGGGCTGAGAAATAACGCCCGGTTCGAGAATCCCCTAAGCTGTTGCTTTAATAATTATATCCTCCATTTTTCACCATATTTTGGTAATCGTAGCTGTCATTGGTAAAACCCAATCGAGTTAATGCTTTTTTCTTGCTTCCTTTTAAGGTATAGCGCCATCAGACTTTTCAACCTTAATTTGCCTTGACATCGAAAACGAAAAAAAAAAAAAAGAGAAAGGTTCAAGTTCTCACAACTCTAACCCCGATGAGCTGGAAATAACAAGATATAATTCACTTTTGAATATCTCGAAACCTAGATCATCATATATGCAACAGGGTTTTCACAATGAGTTTTATCTCCTCTCAGCCCCTTCAGAGGTGAAAAGTCTGAAAGATTCTCTAAGTGAAAAAGGTTTATTTTCAAAACCCCAAGGTGTTGAGAAATACATTTGTGCTTGTCAAGATGACGTAAATCTCTCTGGTATGCTTGGAATAGGGCTTAGCATTTCTCAGAATTCTCAGGTTATATCTGATCTGTGTGAGAAAGAAGAAAAAATCGTGAATGTTGACCAATTGAATGTACAGGGTCTATCAGAATTCTTCCCGGGATATTTAGTTTGGATTCGGCCTCAAAGATCTTCTAGGAAAAAATCCAATAGTCCTACTAGCTTGACTAGTGCTTTGTATGATTTTATTGATAAAAATCATCCAACACCTTTCACCCCACCTATTATTATACCGAATCGCTACACCATATATGGATCAATGGTTTTATTCTCGAGTGGATCCTTTACAGACGATTGGTGGTCAGACTATTGCCAATATCTACGCACGGAGAATCTACAAGTTGAATTCTTTAAAATAATTGCTGACCTGTTACGAGTCACTCATATCGCTACAAACGCTCCTATTTTAGAACAAGATGAGATGCGGAGGCCGTCAGGTTTGATTCCTCTTTACGGCGATTTTGGCAAGCTAGTCGAGAGCAGTCAGCCTACAAATGAAGATTTTGAGAATGCATACTGGGTGGAGACTAAACAGAATGGAATACATCAAGCTTGGGCTCCCCTCTACACAATGTTCAGTCGGGGAAATGTTAAAGAAAAGGCAAGAGTCCTCAAATTTCCAAATATTAAAGATAATATAATTGTCGACATGTATGCAGGAATTGGATACTTTACATTTTCCTACATCAAGGCAGGAGCAAATTTGGCTCTGTGCTGGGAGATGAACCCCTGGAGCGTTCAAGGATTAGTCCGGGGAGCAAGAGCAAACAGGTGGAACTGCCGAGTCGTACATTCACATGACGAGTTACTTCAACTGAGACCCAATGATGAAATAATTGTCTTCCAAGAAGATAATCGCAATGCCTTGCAAAGGATCCAGAAACTTTTCCGTAATAATGGACAACATTTCCACTATCACCAAATCAGTCATATCAATATGGGTCTCCTTCCTACTAGTCAACCTACGTGGCAGCCGTCAGTTGAGATTGCGCTTCTCTCACAATCCTCAAAGACATATCTACATATACACGAAAACGTGGCTCATCAAGATGTTGTATCATACGGTGCCCATATCAAAGCGACCTTATCGGTTGCTATGGCTGCTGCTTCCCATCATTCAACGTCACGTTGTCCCATCCAAGCCGTTCATGTCGAAAGAATCAAAACATTCGCTCCTGGAATCTGGCATCTATGCTTTGATTTCGCTTTAGATAGGACCCTGTAGATCTTACGGTCTGTAGTACAGTAATAATGTTGTCTTTATCTAGCTATATATACCACCCCCCGTGGCCATGGATCGTCCGGTTAATGGGGCGTGCTGATATGTGCACTGTGACACCACGTGCCATCCTGCGCCCTCCTCATTTGAACCCTTGTCATCAACAATTTTTGAGAAATATTTCATCTTAAAAGCGACAAAAAGCCTTGAGAGATAAAACTGCAAGAATAATATAGCAGTGTCTATTTCTCATTTCATCTCATTCTAGTTTATTTTATTTTTAAATTTTTTTCGTTTTTTTTTTCCTCCCCCCAAATAAAACAACATCACTTTGCTGAAGCTAAGTTTGGGCAGCTCATCATCATCATCATCATCATCACCCCTGAGTTGCAGTAGTTGGCTTGAGCATAGGTTTTATTCATTGAGTAGATTTATTCATCTTACAACGATTGAGATTATGCTCCTCTATGGAGACTCACCAAGACCATGGTTTGCCTTCTGCTCATGAAGCAAGCAAATTTATGAGTATGTGTAAAAAAAAAAATTACCATTGATCTTTTGTCATATTTTGTCCCTAACTTGTTTTATTTCTTTTTTCTTCTCAGGATCATCGACACCAGGATCAGCTCCCCCTACAGATTCGCCAGTGTCATTATTATCTCGAAATCTGAGGTACATGGGACCTATATGCCCGATCCCTCAAAGGCCAGAACACTTTCACTGTGATGACCCACCGAGCAGCCCTCCAGATGACGACAGACCAGAGTTATCGAATAGTCGATCTCCGAGAACGGATACTCCTCGTCAGCCTTTTATGTCCAATGAAGATCATGATGGTCTCGCTCAACAGTGGAGCCATCTTTCTCAATCTGCTCCTGAACCCTCACGAGAGTCTTTTAACGATCTTGGCGTCAACCGCGGAGAAACTGAAAATAATAGTAGAGCTCGACAACGGGAACGTTCTCCTGTAGGTGCTTTTGCTTTGCCACCTACAGCTTCTGCTGCCGATGTTCCGTTCATATCGCCAATCGAAATACCCATTTCAGAAGAGAATAATCAAGATCTCTTACCTCCCACTGTTTTTACTCTGGAAACTGAAAATGAGGAGCATGTTGAACCTCATCACGAAGATATTGACTTCCATCCTGCCTCTGAAGAGTCATCAGGAGCTCCTGATAGCTCACGGTCACGTAAGGCATCTCAATCTTTACGACTATTTCAAGCTGATCAACGCAAAAATGCCCGCACTAGACATGAACAACCAATCCCTGAAGAAGGTGAAAATCATCATTTGACCACCGAGGAACCAGAAGACGACATCTCTTCAGCTACATATATACCACATAAACCAAAGACTCCAATACCCGCTCCAGAGGTTCAAGATAATGAGAATATCCCTGCAACTGACAAGGCTCCGAGTATTAGTACACTATATCAGACCTCACCTGTCAAGTCGGTCAATTTTGCTCCATCTCCAACCAGGGTTGATCATCCTGAATCGACTGCCGATCGGACAACATCTGAACCAATTACTTATCAACCTACAGCCGTGGAGCTCACCCCATTTAAGCATAAAGTTGGTGGCCATAATGCCTTTTTCCGGTTTTCAAGAAGGGCTGTATGCAAGACTCTTGTTAAGCGCGAAAGAAAATGGTATGAAGACATTGAGGCTAATCATAGCGAATTACTACCATTTTTACCACGATATATTGGCATTCTTAACGTTCGACATCGGAAAAAGGCAGCTGAAAATGGTGATCAACTTCCTGAAGTATGCGTTGACGACAATAGACATATTATACCACCTTCTCTTCTTAAAAGGTATTCTTCCTCAGTCCCCTCCTCATCATCTGCGGAACCTCAGAGTCCCCCAAGTAGTAGTAATAATAAGAACAACAATAATAATAACAAGCCAATCCGACCATGGGGAGCTACCAAAGTCAATAGATCTTTGCAAGAACAAGTTCTTCGTGAAGTGTTTGCACCTCGGAAATTGCCTGTGCAGGGCCATAGATCTTTACGTCATCATTCGAAATCTTTTGATGCGACAGGTGTCCAGGACGGAGTATTTTCAATGGATGACATGGACTTGGAAGGTGGAGATATTAGGTCAACAAATAATCAGATATCTGCATCTTCTCCACCTATCAAGCAATCAGAATCACTTTCGCCTCCTATAAACCCTCGTCGTAAGTCAGCGGGTGGAAGCGATCAAGCTAGTCTCGAAATGATATGGGCTCAGACGGAAAGGTTCATACTACTGGAAGACCTTACTCAGGGGAAAAAGCGGCCTTGCGTTCTTGATTTGAAGATGGGGACGAGACAGTATGGAGTTGATGCGACTCCTAAGAAGAAAGAATCTCAACAAAAGAAATGTGCCATGACCACTAGCCGTAATCTGGGTGTTCGTGTGTGTGGGATGCAAGTATGGAATGTCAAGACGCAACAATACTTGTATGAAGATAAATATTTTGGTCGAGATGTTCATGCTGGAAAGGAGTTTCAAGATTGTCTGAGTAGATTTTTGTTTGATGGAGTTTCTACTGTTTCTATTAAACGTCGTATACCATCTATACTATCAAAACTTGAAAAATTACATGGAATGATAGAAACTTTAGTAAAATATAGGCTTTATGGATCTAGCTTACTTTTGATTTATGATGGTGAACCAGGTGATGTGAATGTTGATGTTCGAATAATCGATTTTGCTCAGTGTATTACTGCTTCTGAACCTTTAAGTCCTGACACACCATATCCTCCACAACATCCAAATACTACAGATATGGGTTATCTTTTAGGTTTAAGAACTCTTCATCGATATTTGCTTAGGATATTGGAAGAAGTTTCTGGACCACCTGTTAGTGAACGAGGTGATTATACTAGAAATCTTGCATCAGAACTTGGAACTTATCATTCAGATATGGATGACACGCCTATTGATGAAGCACAACTATCAGTATGATGTGGTAGTCAAAAAAAAGAAAAAAGAAAAGAGGCCTTAAGCAATAATAGCTGGTCATGACTTTTTTTTTTTTTTTTTTCATGACCTGGTAATAATAAGCTACGAATCCTACAATCATAATAAGTTTTTTTCTCGACGATGTATATGATTTTTTTTGGTTGGTTGATATGTATATTGGAACTCTTATGACCCCTCCATCCCAACACAGTTAGATGTCATTTTCAGGATCTAAAAGGACGAGTATGGTACCTTTTTTGTTTTTCTTCTTTATTTTATTCTTTTTTTTTTTTTTTCTTCTTTTTCGTTTTCTGATAACTGGTTTAATTCTTTTTTTTTTCTTTTTTTTCTATTTCCTGTTTTTTGGCACGGTGTGTATTATTTTTATGATTTAATGGGTTGAGGTGGGTGTTAATGTTACGCTGCATGATCTCCCTTTTCTTTCTTTCTTTCTTTGTTTCTTTCCTCTCTATTCGACAAATCTTTATTTGTTACTTACTGTTGTGTATCTTTTGATTGTGTAACATAGTTCTCATCAGTAATTCCAATATATGTAACTTTTGTTTGGAGTAATCTAAATACAAATAAATCAACCAAGAATATGTGTTGCTAAAATAATTGCAGGAATCCAAATAATACAAAATATAAACATTATAAAGAATCTTTTAGCATCATCAATCCAATATACTGAATCACGTAATTGGGAATGTAATGAAAGTTGATCAAGTTGTGTTTCAATATCTTGACACATTTTTGATCGAGAAAATTTTAATTTAACTTGCTCAGGTCCATTAGATTTCATTGTTTCTAGTAATGATTGAAAATCTGATGATAATAGAGTCCTTTTCATAATTTCAGCCCATTCATTAATATCTTGATTTGATCGGAGCCACCCAGTCTTGCCATCTTGTACAGTTTCGAGTGGACCACCAGTATTAACTGCCAATACAGGTAATCCTGCTAATTGTGCTTCTATTGGGACGATACCAAAATGTTCATGCGACGGAGTATAAGCAAGAAGTGTAGCGAGGCTTAGTAGGGTCTGTTTAGTCAGATCGGATATTGAGGGCATAAAAATCACCTGTGAACTTTGTACCGCTTCCTGAAGCGAACTTTTACTACTTGTATCATCAACCACAATTGTCGTGTGAGACAATTTCAAATCGTCACATAGAATCTCTAGTTCCGCCTTGTAGTCAATGTTTTCCTGTACGCGACCATCATACCCTCCCGCTAGAATAAGACGAGACTTGTCAAACCCTGGTTCGTCTCGTAACTGGCCGTATGCCTTCACGCATAGACCAATATCTTTCTTTCGCTCAAACCGATTGATTGAAAGAGCAAACTTGTATCCCCTATTACCGCTGTTAAAAAAAAAAAAAAAAAATAGCACTATAGAACAAAGATAACAACTTGGGCTCACCTTAAAGCAGATTCAAGCTTCGAATCGATGTGAAACTTAATCGTTGTATCAACGCAGGGATAGATAACTTTTGGTGTTTGTCTGATATAAGGGAATGCTTCATGAAAGACTTGTTGCGTAAAATGACTATTAGCCACAATTTGATCTGCACTGGAAGTGCTAAGTGCTTCAGTATAGTCAAAAGGTGCTCGATATATACGTCGAAGTAAACTGGTATGTCGTGCTAAAAGTTTATCGGGAAAATGACAGTAAAACATTATAGCAGCTTTCGAATATCGGCGTAAAAACGGTATACATGCAGACAATTGATCTACAATGAATGCATCGTGACTCGCCTTTTCGTGTAGAAGGATATATCTGGTAAGTACCAACTGGCGAAGTATCGCACAGAATATTGAAAGTTTCCCCCCTATATTCGTAGGAAGATCATCACCAATAACCCTAACCTGAACCTGGCCATCGCGTACTTCATCAAAGCAATGGCTTTTATCACAATGGCTTGTATATATAACAATATCGTGCCCGATCTCCTGTAATCCCAAGGCAGCATCCACCACTAACCGCTCCGCTCCCCCTAAAATTTACACTATTTAGTAACTGACTTATAGCTAATGGATAAAATAGAACTCTCACCTATACCCAGATCAGGGTGGATAAACGCGATCCGCATCCTCGACTTTTAGCTGTCTTGCACTTTTGAGATCGCTAAACCCATCTCATCTCGAGTTGGGAGGAAACGAGTGCACTGCTTAGTCATTCCACACCCTTTCGGTTACGTAATAAAGTTTAATAATTTATTTTATTTTTATTTTTTTTGGGAATGACCTCGAAGATACTACAGGCTTCCATTAGAGGCAAACCCCTTTCAGCGCCGGAACTTGTTATATAAGGATTCGATTTGGACATTTGCGAGCATATTTTACATCCAACATATCATATTGTATAGACAAAATGAGTGAACAGAAACATACCTCAAGTCAGCCGAAAGAGTTCTTCCAGACTGTGGGCCAGACTCTCGACTCTATCGGAAAAGATGGATCATCTAAAGGAGCCAAAGATGACGGACAAATCACTGCCAACGAAGGCGCTATGCAAGAGATTGAATCTTTATGCATGAAATGTGGTAAAAATGGAACGACGAGACTACTCCTGGCCGATATCCCATACTTCCGACAGGTTGTAGTTATGTCATTTGAATGCCCCCACTGCGGTTTCAAAAATTCTGAAATCCAGCCGGCGGCTGAAATCCAAATTAAGGGAGCTATATACAGGTTTAAAGTGGAGACCAAGGAGGATTTAAATCGGGAAATTATTAAATCCGAGTCTGCTGTTATTAAAGTCCCCGACTTGGAATTAGAAATCCCTGCCCAACGTGGCCAATTGACTACCGTGGAAGGGATCCTTGCAGAAGTGGCAGATGATTTAGAACTTAAGCAGAAGGAACGGAAGAAGGAATATGGGGTTGAAATTTATGACAAGATTGAGAAATTCATTCAAAAGATCCGTGAATACATTGCCGGTCAACATCTTCCTTTTATGATTGAGCTAAACGACCCTGCGGGCAATAGTTGGATAGAATTCAAGCCAGGTGAAGCTCAGCACAAGTGGTCTAAGATAGAGTATACTCGGACGCCTGAACAGAACCAAGCTCTTGGCTTGGCAGATACATCTGGTCAGCCAGAAACTACTACTCAGCCACCAGCAGCGCCGCCCGCTGCTACTACTACTACTACTAATACAGATGCTGCAACCACCAATGACGATACTAAAGCAGAAAATGTCAATGATGAAGTTCAAAGTTTCCCAGCTACATGTCCCTCATGCCTGCGTCCTTGCGTTACACATATGAAGCTTGTTGATATTCCTCACTTCAAACAGGTAGTGCTTATGAGTACTGTATGTGATTATTGTGGTTATAAGAGCAATGAGGTCACAACAGGTGGTGCAATTCCTGACCATGGAACAAGGACCACATTGAAAATAACTGATCCTGAAGATCTAGCTCGCGATATTTTGAAGAGCGAATCATGTGAGATGAAGATTCCCGAACTTGGACTTGATATGCATGCTGGAACTCTTGGAGGTCGATTCACAACGATTGAAGGTTTAATACGACAGGTTCATGATGAATTAAGGAGTAAAGTATTTACAGAGACATCAGATTCAATGACTGATGAGGAAAAGAAGAAATGGACTGACTTTTTACAAGGACTGCAGGATGCTGCAGATGGTAAAAAGAAATTCACTCTTATTCTTGAAGATCCCTTATCATCAAGTTATGTACAAAATGCTTATGCTCCTGATCCGGATCCAAATATGACGGTTGAAGAATTTAAGCGGACAAAAGAGCAAAATGATGAACTCGGTTTGAGTGACATGAAGGTGTAGAAGATGATATATAAGTTTTACGTACAATTCTATCTCTATTTTTTTTAATCAAGTCTATGTAGCAAATATTCAACCTCGACTTCTTTAGTCAAGGGTATAACCACATCTCTATAAATAGAGACAACAGCCTCTGTATCTACCTTGAGAGACATTTGATCATTTGTTAAGTTTGGATCGACTCCATAAGTATCAGCCTTTGTTTTAAGTCTTTTTAATACCATTGCCTCAACAGCATCATTAGTAATTGCTTGAGCAAGACCTTGAGAATCTTTATTACGGATTAAACGGGTAAATAAAGTTTCCTGTGACCTAAATTTTGATTCTGCCACAAATTTTCCAAAATGAATCCTTCGTGATAATGTCTGTAAACATTCTACATCTGCAACTACAGATGATCCAAGATTTTCCGATTGACTACCCGGTCGACATACTTTTGGAACAATCGTGTCAATATATACTTGTTTTAACTTATCAGAACAATTTATTCGATTAGGATTAGGGAAAAGAATTGGTGGATAGTCTATTGGTGGTAAAATTGTTTTGATATTTAAAACTGATTTATTAAACGGCACCTCATCTGGAGCTGTATACCGTCGTACTTTAGCTTAATAAAAAAAAAAAAAATGAATTTAAATTGTCAGTAAAAAAAAAAAAGAAAACAAGATCTCTCTAATCTTCATACCTTGGCACTCCTCTACCTCCAATAGCATCCAGTCAAGGAATGTCCCTTCCCAATTAGGTACAGGTATAGATCCTGGTTTATAATTATCAGACTGAGTCGGAAGTGCTGCCCTTTCAATCAACTTGAAAATAATCGTATCTTCCATTCTAATGAGTGCATGTCTAATATTATTAAGATCTAGACAAGATTCTGGATTAAGTAGATCCATATTATATTAACAGTTTTGATTGTTGTTACAGAGATGTTCTTTTAGAGGTTGCTGTGTGACACACTCACACACACACACATTGAATGTGTAAACAAACTACTCAAAAAACGTAGAAAATATATAAAAATTACAGCATGTGCTATAGTGATATGTTTGATATTCACTGTGAAAAATGCTTAGGCTACATATTCAACTATAACAGATCCTATATACATATTCAAAACATTCTAGACAAGGCCTCGGATCTAGTCCCATTTTCCATCAAGTAGTAGAAATTCCTGTACGAATCAAAGGCGAATCGACTTTGTAGATGCCATAACAATTATCTTAGCTTAAAAGAATAATCAATGCCATGTCGAAGACCACCAAAATTGGCAATGCTCAGATGTTGCATCGGGATTAACTTTCGATACAATATATGCTGGCCCAATTTGTGTTGCACTCATTCCATCAGCCAAATTTTTTGCCTTGATCATCCCCACTGTCATTTCTTGATTTCTCAACTTATTGGGATCCCCTGTAAGGATCATTGATACCAAATAAGATTGCCAACCAATCGCCAATTGTTCTGTATATGGAAGTCTTGCCCAGTATCTTCTTCCTTGCGTTTCTACTAATGGCCTTCCAAAAAGTTTCCTTACCGGTTTATGGAATGTCAAGAAATAGTCAATTCCATGATAAGAAGGTGGTATAACAAATCTCGCAACATAACATGGGCTACCATAAGACTCTACTAGGGCCCTGACATTACAAGTCACCGCAACATCAGAAACCATAGATCGAGCACGATCTCTCTGACCCTCTAATCGAAACCGATCCTTTAAAGGGTACAACTTGAGCAGCATGGATATAGCAGAGTCTGAAATCCAAGGAAAGTATCCAACAATCGTCTGTATAATATCTTCCTCAGTCAAAATGATTGGTTCAACAAAGATTTCCCCTTCGTCAGCAACATTGCTCACTATTATGGGTACGTCCTTCCTGGACAATTCTAAAACAAGCCTATCCCAAGGAAGTGCTTTAATCAATTTACCGTCCACAAAAGGCCCAAAACTATAATGTCCAATCCCTCCGGACGCCACCTGTTCAGAATTAGCTCGGACTAGAACGGATTCGGGCATACCTAGAAGGCAACCAACTTGATCTTTAGCATTGAAGCATTCGCAGCGTTTAGCAAATTCCTCAAATACCCCATCTGCTTGATAATAGTTAAATTGGGGTGAAAATGCCGGCGATTCCATTATAGCTCGAGAAAATAGCAAATCCGACCAGTCTGATGTTAAATGATGAAGAATTGAGCTCGCTCCTGCACTAATTCCATGGACGGTGATCGCTGTAGGATCCCCATTCACAAGGCTTATGTAGTCTTTGCACCACTCAAGTACAGCTCTTTGATCCCACAAACCTAGATTAGCATCAAAACCTTCATTAAGGAAGTCAGAGCCAGCTAACCATCCAAACGCACCAAGCCGGTAGTTTGCCGAAACAAAGATGAGTTGGTTTTCCGAGGCCATCATGAGCACTTCACCATCTGCTTCGTAGCCTGACCCACTGACAAATCCACCTCCATGTATCCAAACGTCGACTGGCAAAGGGAGCTTATTATCGTCTTTTTCTTTACGAAAGACTGATCCGGGAACAAAAATATTCAAAAATAGACAGTCTTCGCTACTTTCGGTACTGTTGTCATAAGGAGGTATTCGTCTTGGAATTTCAGCCTGATGGCATTTCCATCCTGTTTTCCCGTCTTGTATTCCCTTGAACAGCTCATTCAAAGGGGACAGAGGCCTTTTCCACCGTAGCGAACCCGTTGGAGGAGCAGCGTAGCGAATATTTGTAAAAACATAAACATCGCTACCTTCCGAATAGCGGCTTGCCCTATACTTAGCATAGGGAAGCTCTAATACAGGAAACTCGTCATTCTCAAGCAAAAATTTATTGTACGAGACGTCGTTATTTGAAGTTAGGACTTGGTCGAAATTATCCCGAGATAGAGTCACAAGTCCTGGAATAAGACAAAAATAGACAGCTATAATGCAAATCAAACTCCATGGTCCGTTCATCGCACTACATGTTATAGTGGTCAGACAACAATCGACGACTTACTGACAGCAGCCAGCAGCAGACGCTCTGCTATATAACAGATGTCATGAAGTTTCTGGGGACAAGTCACGAGGCTTAAATTGGTTCCAACGCTTGTGAAAATTGGGACCAAAATACCCAACGACGGATCCAAAAGAAAGGCATTTTTCTCGCACAAAAAGTGCTGGAGCCCAACAGAATCGTAGGCCAAAGGAAGGACTCGTATGATACAATAGATAATGCAGCTCGGGGTAAAGCAACATATTTTTTTTTTTTTTTTTTATCTATTTAGTGTACATTAATGGTCGTAAAAATACGATTGTCTGGCTCTTCCTATCTGCAGGCCTTGGACGAATCCCACGTAACTACATTCTTATATTAGAAGGATGATGAAATAATTCAGTACAATACTTTTGCTGTAAAAATCGTCAATCCGATCTTTCTCGGTTCAAAATATATAAAAATGGAAATAGAAAACATCAAGAAAAAAACTACTCTTTAGACAAGGCAGATCGTATATTGGCAATTTGTTTTAATACTGCAGACTTTGCGGTGCCCCCAATAGCATCACGGCGTTCAACAGATTGCTCAAAATTGAAGACATTCCGGACATCATCTTCGAACCTTGAATCAATCTTTTTGAATTGATCAAGACTGAGTTTATCAATTCCTGATAGTTTCAAGTCTTCAGCAGTTCGAACACATTCTCCTGATATGTGATGGGTCTCGCGGAATGGTACGCCCTTTCGAACTAGATAATCAGCTAGATCAGTAGCGAGCATATCCATAGTAAGAGCTTGATTCATTCTCTGACTGTTGATAGAAAGAGTAGACAATACACCCGTGGCAATTTGAATGGAGTGCGAGACGGTTCGAATGCTATCAAAAAGAGGCTCTTTATCCTCTTGTAAATCTTTATCATATGTGGACGGTATTCCTTTCAATGTAGTCATGAACCCAGCTAATTGACCGAAAGCACGTCCAGATTTTCCTCGAAGCAATTCAAGACTGTCTGGGTTCTTTTTTTGAGGCATTAGACTTGAACCAGTCGAATATGCGTCTGCAAGTTTAATAAAATTGAATTCTGCTGTCGAATAAAGAATAAAATCTTCAGACAGACGAGAAATGTGATTCATGAGCAGTGAACTCCAAAAAAGGACCTCAACAACAAAATCACGGTCCGAAACAGCTGCCAAGGAATTACCTATGATTCCGTCGAAATGTAGCTCTTTAGCAATAAACTCTCGATCTATTCCAAAAGGATGCCCTGCCAAAGCACCGCATCCAAGAGGAGACTGATTCACTCGGACAGCTAATTGATCTAGTCGTTCGAGATCGGAAACAAAATACGTAGCGTACATCATCAGTAGATGGGACCATCGAATAGGCTGGGCACGCTGAAGATGAGTATATCCTGGCATCAACTGACCGATTTCCTTTTCTGCTCGGTTTGTGAGGACACTGATGAGAGCTTTCAATTGCTCTTTCAGTAAGACCAATTGACCTCGGACATGAATTCTCATGTCTGTCGCTACTTGATCATTGCGACTCCTTCCAGTATGAACTTTACCAGCAATATTCCTACCAATAACTTCACCTAATCTGCGTTCATTTGCAGTATGAATATCCTCATCTCCAGGTTTCTCAACAAATTTTCCGTCGTCCCACTCTTTTAGGACTTCATTCAAACCACGATGGATCTCAGACAATTCATGTTCAGACAATAGACCAAGCTTCGCAAGCGCAGAGGTATAGACCCTTGTACCTTCAATATCAGCTTTGTACATAACCTTATCATAGGGCAATGAATCATTGTATAAGGTCATTAATGGATCAGTAGGTCCTATATTGTTCACATCATTAGCAATCAACACGTTTTAACTCCTCGGAAGAACAAAAAAAGAGGGCGAGGGGAAAGGGGTTTCTTACCAGTAAATCTGCCTCCCCAAAGCTTCTGAGCGCTTGGTTCTGTCATGTTAAATATCTTTCAATGTTTGGAGGATTTGCAAAGATAAAAGAATTCTTTGAAGTACGGAGAAAATTTCTTATCGGTATCGAAAGTGTATTGTTGAAAGGAGGGTAACTGCAGTTTCAGGAAATTTTCCCGCCGCACGTCAAAATGAAAAGAAATCTTAAAATGTTTCCCAGCTGTTAAGTTACACAACAATAGGTCATTGTATTGGGGAGTGATTCTGATCAAGAGGCCTGATAATAAACAAAATTAATGTATATATGTTTCTCGATATGCTTTTATAAGTTTAATTTTCGATAAATGTTTATCGTCGTCGATCCCGCGCCAACCTAGCTACCGTAAATAACCTAAAACTCTTCCTTGGCTAAAGACTTATTGGTTTCTTCTGGCATTTCACTCTGAGCGTAGTATAAGTCCGCCAAAAACTGGGGCGTACTAGCCATTTCAATGGTTTTATCCTCACGACGTCTAATAAAACGAGGAAATCGAATTGAAAGTCCACGATCCCCGCCCATTATATCCCGAGCTGCAGGATAGACTGGGCTCGAAGTTACGTCGGAAAACTTGACTTCCCAGACCTCTATAAAAATTAGCAATTCATTCATTCATAGCATGGCGAGGTATGTGTTTTGCTATTCGGGCTAGATACTCACCTTGTGGCACCCAGAAGTACGGAGGTATAATAGGGGTCTCGATATCAGATGGCTGGAAAGATGTCACATTCATAGAATCTTCAGAATACTTTTCTTTGAGCTCCTTGTATGTAGAATCTGTAAATCCCGACATGCATTTGCAGACTGCTTGCAAAATCCCTGTTTCTGGCTCTCTCACAGCCAACAATATCGGAGACCACCACTGTGATTTCCTTCCTTGGCCATGCCATGCCCCAATTGGAATCAAATCAAGCGAATCTGCATTAGAATCGTAATCTTTCTTGACCTTCAGCCATGATTCAAGACGTTTATCAGGTTCATAAGTGGCCAAAAGAGCCTTTCTACGAGACTTGGAGATAGTGTCGTTGCGATCTTGTGTAGATATTCGACGACTATCAAGCAACTTAACCATGATCCCCTCGCATTTTCTGTCTAAAGCAGACTTGAAGAATTTTGAAATGTTGTCGAGACCGTCTACCGTTGAGTCAATACTGGTAACGAATTGAAATTTGTTTTCCAATGGCTGGAAAAGGGTTCGAAGGAGCTGCCTCCTTTGCCGAAAGTCTTTCTCCAGGAGTGGCTGCACGCATTTTAGCCTCTAATATCAACAAGAACAAAACAAAAGGATATCTCACCTCGGAATTGAGATACATCAAATCAAAAGCAAAAAAGCAGATAGTCACTGATATACTTTCACGTTGTACGTCCTTACGGGCACGAGTGGATAATTTCTGGAAGGTCTCGACTTGTTTAGTATGAGAATTATAAGCCACTATTTCTCCTTCCATTATGAATGAATCAACTGAATCTGACGTTACTTCAGTAATAACTTCATGAAGATCCGGATACTTGTCTGTCATATTCTTTAGGGATTATAGTCAGTATATTTTGGGCATTCAAATTCTAAAAAAAAAAATTTAAGGTCTACCTCCAAATGTCTGCTAAATATTGAGCATTTTCCGCCCCTTTTCCAATGAATCTGTGCCCTTTGCCCATCTGTTCTAAAGTCAGCTTTAGGTCACGATATATAAACGATTGATGATTTTGTTTTTTTCGCTCAAAATGATAGTTAGCATACCATATTTATATTCACAAGCGAAATCGCTCTTGTTTCCGTCATCTGAAAGGGTCCTGAGAAGATCTCCTAAATCACGAGTAATAGAGCCGAGCATTGGCATCAAGGGAACATGAAGTGCTACTGGACAGTCTTTATGAAGATTGTGGATCCCACCTGATAGTAATGCTGGGATTATATCATTGTAGTTGGGTCGCCAAGCGTAGCATTCCTTCAGTAATCTTTCTGATTCAGTAAAGATATTTTGACTGTCAGATTTGTTCCTCTTGTTGGCCGTAGGTTCCCATGTAGCTCCTTCAGGGGCATTCAAAGAGAATGCACGCGAAAGTGCTATGAGCAAGGTGGTTTTAGTAGCCCCAGTTCTGAGATTCCCGACAAGGGTTCGAGTAATGAAGCGGAGCTCCTCTCCCCTTGCGCTAAACAGTAGCTTTTCTACCAGTCTCTGTTTGGTCTCAAAGCTCTTGGCTCCTTTTGCTTCAGCTATTTTAATAAGTGTTTGATATACATTTTGTATATTCAAAGGAGAATGCCGCACTAAACTTCTCACAGAGATTTTCGCTTCATAGGCAACATCTCCAGCATCTCCGAGTCTATGGTATAGAGATCTAAGACGATCAGCAGAGATTCCTGAGACTTTTCGTATGGCCTTGCCCAGGACGGAACCGCCAATGCCAAGCTCGATATTTTCGTAAGATGGGCCGACAGAGTTGGTCATCAACCACACAGCTGAAATAAGATCATTCTGGCTAGCATACTGAATGAGCAATCGCAAAGTGTTAGCCATAATATTAGTTATCTTAATCCTTGACTTTGTTTGACTGGCTAACTCGAACATCCGAGCGAGAAGGGCATACGGAACTGACTTTTCGCTATATTGTTGAATGAAATTGTACTTTGTGATATCAAAATCGACAAGGTCTGACTCGAGGGGAATAGTAGATAAAAGGTTAGCAAATTCATCTTCCTCCACACTGTTGGGTTTAGATATTGTTGGCTTTGTTGGTCTTGGCTCTGTAGAAACGCTCGAGACATTATTGTCCGATTCATCAAGAGGTAAAGATACAAACAAGTCTCCATCGGCGGGCTTTTGTTCTGAGACAGCATTCGCCAAAGGGCTATACCGGTTCTCGCGGTGTAAATATTCTCTGTCGAAATCCTTTTGAAGTTGCCTCGCCAGCTTCTCATCTTGATCTAAGGTCCCATTGCTGACTCTCGACTCTGTGGATTGATCCTTCTTCTTGGGACTGCTAAAAAACTGATCTAAAGTTCGATTCAATCCTTTAGGTGAAGCAGTTGTAGGTTTATGGGCAAGCTTGGGCTTCTTAGACGGGGGCGCCATCTCGCCGTCCTTCTTCTCGAAATCATCATTTTCATGGTGGGCATCTGTATACTTCACGTGACTACGCTATCTTTTTTCTTTCAGCCGTGCGATGTTCTAACCCCCACGAAAGATCTCTGCTGCTAGTTAAAACAGATTTAATCCGAAAACATCTTCTCTAGGCAATATTCTACATGGCGTGTATGCAATTTCATCTGAATCTCTCCATGTTATTCGAAACGAATTTCGAAACATGAAAGGACTTGTTACAAGTTACCCTGAAAGATCTTCGTCATTTTCAAGATCAAGATGCTCCCAAAGTTTAGCTCTACACGACTTAGCGATACAACGGTAACTTTGTATACAGCAGGGGAGCAGGGCTCATTATGAGCTATATAACGGAATATCTGAACTCTCAACTGCATTCTATCGATGATTTTCCCAAGATAGATGAGATCACAGAGAAGGTGGATGCCGGACTGGTTAATTTGGGTGATAAAGTAAGATAAATCCTCTCTTATTGCATTCTGTAACAGCACTAACAGGAAAGATAGATTGTACAAATTGAGTCCTCTATAGATAATACTAGATCCGAGCTTGATCGAGAGGGTACGGATTTAAAAGAGGATGCCTCGCGACTGGAGACCACTCAATCGGAAGTCAGGAGAGCAGTCCGAAATCAACAACTCTTACTATCAGAATTTGGCATTCTAAGCCATCTGAAGAGTCTTGAAGAACGACTTGTCAACTTACAGACCGCCCGAGAATATTTTCAAGTACTCTGTGAGATTCATTCGCTCAAGTAAGTATTTATTACGAGGCAAAGCTGTCTGTCTACTTCAATTACTTACCTTTCCTCGTGCCGACATACAGATCTTCTGCTGAGCAACAGATCACAGGTGATGTTGCTGCTGGAATCAGTCAGTATCGGCAACTAGCATTACTAGCCACAAAGCTAGAAACTTGGGATGCTCAGAACGGTTCTTCGCTATCAAATTTACGGCTATATCTGCGAGGACTATTGCAAGAAGAACCAAAAGCATTATCCCAAATTATCGAGAGGTACGCTACGATATTGAATCATTTAACTTTTTTTCTCGATATATTTGCGTGCTAATACCAATTTCATTTTTTTTTTCTCTTTGCAGCAAATTTGAATTAATTCTGACAAACCTTGAATGGCCAATGAACAAGGACACTTCTAGATACCATAATGATGAATTCTTCCTACGTTTCAAACAGCTTATAGATTTCCAATCTATAATGGACCAAGTTGATACCAAGGACATTGCAGATCCATTATTACCATTGACAGTATTAATTTATCCACTTGACCAGCGGATCAGATACCACTTTGAATCATCACGGGAAACTAATAGGGCTGACAAGCCAGAATGGTTTTTTGAATACATTCTCAATCTGATTGAGGAAAACGTTCAGTTTGTTAGTGTTGCCATATCCTTGGCTTTAAGTAAATGTGGATTGGGTGACCGATTACCACTACATGAATTCATCTCTGCCTTACTTCCCTCAGTTGAACGCAAAATTGCGCGACTATTCTCACAATTGTCTGAAGATCCACCACTTTTATATCATTTAGTATCAGAGACATCAAAATTTGATCAAATACTTCGGAATCAATATCTTTACTGTCCTTATAATTCCAAATTGTGGTGTGGTGTCATAGAGGATGTTCTCGGTATAGACAATAATTTCAACCATTGGTTTGAAGTAGAACGCAATTTTGGAGTATCCAGGCTACAAGATATAATGGGGTCCGAAGATGCTTGGCAAATTGACTTTGAGAGTGCGGATATCAATGAAACAAAGGTTACAAAATCAGCGTTAAGGGTTAAAGACCTTCTCGGCACACTTTTGCGCCAATTTAAAAATTTTACAAAGTTACAATATAAATCTCAATTTGTTAAAGATATATATATCCCTATTTTACAAGGATTTCTTGATCGTTTAAGCGAGACAGCCGAAGCGCTCGACGCAATGAACTCAAGGATGCTAAGAGCTGTATCAGGTGCTCGAATGGGTGAAAAGCCAATATCAGGTAGTACCGGATTGGAACGGCTTCTTCGATTGTATTGCAGTGGCAAAGGCATTGAAAATCTCATTAGAGATAATAATGATGATGTGTTTTTCACAATGTTGGACAAGCAGAATATGGACCAACAGAGAGGTGCTATCGCTAACAGTTTGTCGGATACACTTGACAGCCCAGAAGGATTCCTTGACGAGATCTTGCAAGAATACGAGTCATTTGATGAAAAGATCGAAACTATGATTATTAAATTTTTGAGAAAGGAGACTCAAGCATCTCTCAAGTCGTTTTCCCTAAGTACGAACTGGACAAAAGCAGAATACCCTCCAGACGTTCATATTTTTCAACTTGAAGGCCCCATGAACCTTTTAAATAACCTGTTGTTGATGGTCTCTCGAAGTTTAGGAGAAGAACCAATGTTGAAAATTTATCGAGGGCTCGCTCAGGAGATTCAGGACTATTTATGGAACTACGTTGTTCTTGCTAATCAGTTTTCAATTGCGGGCGCTAAAATTTTTGAAAATGATTTGCAGTATATACAAACGTTATTTGGTCCTGATGCAAACCGATTTTTCGGTATGCTGCATGACTGTTGCATAATTTTGACATTAAACTCACTAACTGAGTCAGATGACGGTCGACCATCCTTCAAACAAGTTCAAGAGTCTTTTAAAAATCAGCGAGCTGCACAGAGTATGCTGGAAAGACTTGAAACTTGCAGTATTACAGTTAATCAGGCAGATCATCTTTTGAACAGACGAGTGGCAAATCCTGGTCAGGGATAAAATTTTAAAAATGCATGTAGAGGATCTTGGAATGAGCACTTCATATTAAAGCTTCCAGCCCAAGGGTTCTGCCCTCTGAAATGTTTTGATTTTCCCATCGTATGAAAGTCGTCAAGAGTAGATTTTAACCTCAAGATGACTCTAACTGAATGGGTTTAGATTTAAAGCAAGCAAGCAAGCAAACAAACAATCAAACAAAGAAAGAAACAAGGAATAAAATTTTCATTGATTATAAATGCCATTATACACGCAACCTTAAACGCCAATTAAATCACAAGAAACTGTCATGAAAAAGCAATTCAATAAACTAGCGTAACTTTCGCAAAAGTTTGGCAAAATGAGACTCTTTAAGCTCTTGCAAGAAGAAACGACCAAAGGTTTTCACTTGCTTGATATTTTCAAGAGGTGTCTCCTGGCTGGTGTTTGAAGGAATGCCATTCACTGTTCGATGTACACTCCTTACAAAAGCATGAAAGCCAGGCATTTGCAGCAGCTAAAGAGATTCCCTTTTCTGTTAGCATAAAATCACTAATTTAGATGCGAAAAAATAATGTTGTCACCTTCTTAACAAGGAGCTCGGTGGCCATATTACTCCACATATTGAATGGGCTCCAAAGAGCGGTGAATTTTACTGCAGAGAATTTTCCCGACCAGAGGCTGTTAGTGGGTCACGGTTGCCATGCCAAGCTCCGTTCTTGTTCACTACGACCTTTCAAGTTAAGATTAACAGACATCGGCATAGCAGTTGTCTCCGAAAATGCTAGGGTTTTGCAAGTCGCAAGGAGATATGAAATATAGCAGTTAGGTATCTAGATATTCTCATCATTTTGCCGCTCAATATAGCAGATTTTTTCTGCTCGGTCGTAGATGTACCCCGTTTTTTTTTTACCAAAAAGACACATAAATTATCCGCTTAGGTTCTCTTTATCGTCTCGGAGATTCATATCGATAAGAACAGACTCTGCTAAGCTTTTTAACACACAGTATGTACGTTAGCTGTAGCTTATTTAAGTCTTGAAGTATCTGTTTATTATGGTGGTTGGCACGACAACGCCAGGGTCAGCAAAAAGTCCCTTGTACAAGAAAGAAAAAAAATAGGACGAGCAAAGGGCCCTGAAGTTGATGGAGATAAATAGATCAGACAAGTTTAGTATCTCGATGTGAAGGAATTGGATGACGGAATGGAAGAATTAACATACAAGTCAACAATTCCAGCAATTCTTAAGCCGTCTCATTCAAGACTCAAAAAACTACACACCGCTTTAGTAGCTGCTGACTCGAGTCGCAGTGCTCAGGCTATGAAACCAGAGTGGAGCACAAGAGACTCATATTCTGCTAGCAGACGGAACCGTTATCCTGTAAGTCATTTATTTTCTTGACTGATTCTTCTTCTCGTTTCCTTGGCTAATACTTATCATTTATAAGGATGTCGTCCCATATGACAAGAATCGAATAAAACTCGTGGTCCCCAACTGTTCTGCCCGAGGTTCTGACTATATCAATGCATCCCTTTTACACCTTCCAGGATCTGAAAACTATATAGCAACACAGGTAAGGGGGAAAAGAAAGCACTATGGTTTTTTACTCGTGCACTTTTCTATTTTTAGAAGTTTTTCAGCCGTTCCCCGACTAGTCTCTAACGAAACGATCTTATCTACTTTAGGGGCCTAGAGAAAACACTATACCACATTTCTGGAGCATGATTGCTTCACATACTACTGATCCATCTATAATAGTCATGTTAACACCACATTATGAAGGCTTTATCGAAAAGTGCTCAAACTATCTCCCTACGGCGACTGGTGAAACTCGAGAATTGATAGATCTCGATTGCAACACGACATTTTCTGTAACTATGAAGGAGCAAACTTATGTCCAATCGGCAGGTAGCACTCTAAGTAAGCTCACTCTCCGGAATGGAGATACGGTAAAAACTGTATATCATATACTATTTGAAGATTGGCCCGATAGATCTATTCCTGCCAATGGAGACCATTTTTTAGGACTTGTTACCTTAGTTGATGCTCTTTCTAACGAGATTCGATCCCGAAAATCTGATGTTGAGCTTGGAGTTGCACCCATTGTCGTACACTGCTCAGCGGGTATTGGCAGAACTGGCACATTCATTGCATTCCGATATATATTACGAAACTTTGATAAACTCGTGGTGGTTCCTTCCATTACTAATGGTTCCCATGTACAAGGAATGGATTATGACCCAGTATATAATGTTGTTTCCCTTCTTAGAGAGCAACGTATTGGAATGGTTCAAGATGTTCATCAGCTTGATTTCATATACGAATGTCTCCGTTTAGAATGGACTAGAAGATTCGATGCACATACATGATCCAATGGGCTCCCCGCAATTTAACAATACCCCCCCTCAACAAGAAGACATCGTATTTCCGACCTTCTCCCCCCGAACGGTCTCTAATTCTTTTATTTATTTTTTTTATGTGTGGCTATATCATATTAAATAGTCCCCTGGATGTTGGTACTACTCCTATGCTTACGCATGAGAAAATTCAATCATGTTGAATTCTTTCGGGCAAAGTCTTGATAATAACTGGGAATCTTTGGCGAGCCCACGCGTGGTGCCCTGAATCTGTTATATAATATAACAAATATACAGAAGGGGCTAAAAGAATGTTTGATTTTTATTTGAGGCTGAACTAAAAAATTCTGAAGATGGTGAGTGGACTTTGTTGTAATCAGATTATATTAAAAGTCCCATTCACTACTGGAGAATAATTACAAGGTAATAAATATATCATCAAGTGTGTCCCTGTTATACAGTTAAAAAGGAAAAAAAGAAAAAAAAAAAATTATGGAAAAGAGACGCCCGTAATTTAGAATTTTTTTTGGCCACGTATAGAATACCAGAAAATTTTTAAATCCCCCCGCTGAAAAAATTAAAAAATAATAAAAAGTAATGTTTCTATCAGTAAAATTAAATCCCCATTCTAATTGATAGGGACTGGAAAAAAAAAAAGTCTTTTGAGTAGGACCATCCACAGGGGGAAGGGATGACAAAGCAACAATATGTAAAAAGAAAAAAGTACTGTACAAGTAAATGTGAGAGATAGTTAAAAAAAAAAAGAAAAAAAAAATGTTTTCATTAATGTACTTTGTCGACCACGACATTAGATTTCATAACATGAGAAGGTGAAGAATTCACGCCAAGGTCCTCGTCGTGAGATTTGGTAGATGATTGAGATTCTATTGATGATGGGCGAAGAAATGCCTTTGCTATAGGTTTTCTGCGAGGAACAGGAGTTTTGCCAGTTGGGGGTATCTTAGGCCTTGTAGTTTTTTGTCGAGGAGGAAGTTCTTCATCACTTGGGATAAATGGTTGTCCGTATTCTTTTAATTTCTCCAAAAAGAATGGATGAAGAAGTTCAATTTGTTTCTCCGCAAGTTCAGCATTCACTTCTGGATATGGTTCAATAGGCTGCGTATGTGGAAACTTATTCTCCTTTACTTTGATTGCCATTTGCGTCGTTGCCTGAACACCTGAATGACTTAGTCTACTATGCAGTAAATGAAACGGTACCGAAAGAGATGAAAGTCCTAGTTCCTTATCTAATCCTAATTCCCTGAATCCAAAGAAATCCTCTCCAACATCTTCAGAGAAGTATCCCGACACAAATTGTTCACTTCCATCTCTGAATTGCGTTTGCGAAGCATCTTCTTGAGCACCCTCTACCAAAGCTGGTTTCAACATCTCACTCAACATATCCTTCATCCGTCGGTGTATATCTGCAAGTTTATTACCTTGCCTAAAAATATCATCCTTGACGTATGCTCGTAAATCGTTCAATTCTTGTAATCCATTTTCCCTTAAACAATGCAGAATTGACTCTTCGAATGAATATTTAAAGGATCCTGTCATTTTCTCCTTGTAAAGTACCAAGGCCTTACCAAGATTTTGTAGATACTCTCCAGCAACACCTGTAAGAGCATTTATTGCAGACATCTGAGATCCCTCAAATCCTACATGCATGGCTAATTTTCCTACTGATCGTTGTAGTACCGCTTTACATACATTGGGTGCTATTTCCGTTCGCCCAGGAAGTCGTGACTCTAGATCAACATCAGTTTCCTTTAGAGGCTCAGGATTAAGCAATGTTGCTCCATACATTGGAAATGGTTGCTGCATTTGCCGAATCAGGGCTACTTTCGAGCAGATCTTTCGTATCTGTTGCATCTCGCGAAGATTCTGATCGATCTTGTCAACCAGGCCTGGCCTTGGGGCGAGATATTTAGATGGCGGAACTTTTTCTCTGATATAAGGGAAACAAAAAGTTAGTTATATGCCCACCTAGTTATTAACAAACTTAAAGAAAAACTTACTCAACAAGATCTTCTGTCAGTTGATCAACCTCCGCTGAGGTCTCATTTCCTTCTTCTATAGAGGGAACGCCTGCCCAAGTTTCATAACCAGCAAGAAATAAGTCATCTTGCTCATCATTATCGTCATTATTTGAGGCTGTAGGTGGACGAATATTGCCATTGTTTGTTAATTCCTTATTATAAGTACCATCAAATTGTTTATCAGATTTTTGGATATTAGCAGATGATGCATCAGCCTTGCCGTCCTTGTGCGCATTAGAATCATGTGCTGTAGGCTCTTTTCTTTTTATTGCGGTATAATCGGGAAATACCTTTTGTTCCTCCTCCAAAAAGCGTGACAAGGCATGTTTAGTACGCATGGGAGCTCTGGCCGTATTCAAGAGCCCCTCAGGAGTTGCAAAAAGTTGCGAACGTTCCAGACATAATCTAGCTCGCTTATTTCGAGTGGTCTTTCTCCATATTCGGGTCACGACGCTCTCACTGATGCGCTTATGATTATCATCTGTAGTAGGTGCCTCAAGGGGAGTAAAATATTCATCATCCTCTTGATTATTACCAAATGGTGTGGCACTAAACCTCGTTGTCGAGACTGGAGATTGATCCTTACGGAAAGAATTCAAAGAATCGGGATGAGAGTCATTATCGGCCAGCCGTGATGAGGGACGAAATCCCTTTTCGTTACGCTGAGGGCCTTTAGAGGATACTCCAAAGCTCATCCGTGATGATTGCACTTCTTCCCCTAATTCACTATCATTTTCATCATCGTTTTCGGCCATAGTGGAAGCCTCTTCAGCTTCGACTTCTGCTCGGTCTCTAATAGTAATATTGGGCATCAGTGCAACTAAGCTTTGAGTCTTTCTTTCCATTGCGTTGGCATGTTGACGAATGATATGATTCAGATCAGTATTGTATGTCCTACAATTTTCCCATATGAGCATGAGATCATCAACAAATTCACGTTTTGAACGGTATTGAAACGCCTTCAATTTCCTGGAAATAGTTCCAAGATCCATTGGCCGAGTAATGATATTATAATAATTCGGCGCCTCTCTTTTGCTTACCTTCGTCAGGAAAGGTAGCGAATGTGGTGTGTATGCACGCAACTCAATGACAACTTTCTCCGCTGCTTCGTACAATTCTTCCTGACCAATTCGTTCATCACTTGCCCATTTTGAACGATTTTTCCGAACATCCATGATCAAGTTTCTGAGTTCCATATCAGTAATATGAAGCTCATCACGCTTAATATTTATCTCCCCTAGTAAATGTTTGAGACTTAAATTTGCAGCCCCAAGATTAACATTTGCAAGTTTTGAAGTATTATTTCGACCAGGAAGACTCTGTTTCAAATCTTTCGCCTGCTCTTGCATATTCTCAGCATCTTCCTCTAATGTGTAGTAGATTGTTGAAAGGTTCTTTTTAATAAGCTCAATGGTCTCCTGGTCTTCCTCTAATTCGGGTGGTTTGCGAATATGTCCAGAAGTTATACTCGGTATAGTTCCAACACTTGCAAGTGCCATGTTAGGGGTATCTGTCTGGCCATTATTTCCGATTTCATTATTATCTAGCGAGTTGACTTCTGTAGAATCCGGTCCACCTTCGAGACGCTTAGAATCTGAATGGTTTTTCATACTATCTCCGTTCATCGCAGAATTCTTATTATTATTGTTATTATTACTATTATTATTATCATTATTATCCCCTTCTTCGTCGTCTTCCTCTTCGTCTTCCTCAAAGTCATAATCGCTATTTTCGTCGCGCTTTCCTGCCTGCTTCTGCATTAGAGGAGTGGCATCCATAGAAGGCAAGGCCTTATCCAGGCTTGGAAGATCTAACTGTCTAATTGCATCCTCAGACAATTTAGACGGAAACAGAAGGGCAAGAGAGTGATCATACAGCATGCACCTGACACGAAACCGTACTACTGACAGTTGATCAACCTGAGCTGGACGATCTTCACCATTAGACAAAGGATGGGCTTCCTGCCGAATTCCATCAATTATTGGAACGTCTGAAGAATCATTGTAGGCACTCGACGCAGGAGTTTCACTAGTGAATCCATTTCGGGTGCCATTCAATACATTGACGGGCGAAGATATTGTTGATTTATTGCAAATGAGCTTTGCCCAATCCTCGGGACTCCGTAAGTGGTTAAGAAATATTGCGTGCTCCTCTGGACTTAGGTAAGCTCTCCATGCTCCACACTCTTCGAGACGGCGAGCGAGCGGTAGTAGAGCCTGATCATCTCCCGAGGACCATAAGGTCGTCGAGGCCATCGCACTCCCCGGAGCCAGGAATACACTGAAATCAGCTCAAAAAATGCTGCAACTTATTCAATAAGCTTCAAACTAGAGCTGCGAATAAAAAAGACCAAAGATTGATGATTTGGATCCGTCTCCGTGTCGCGCTCTTTTACACTGATTTCTGGCGTATTTCAAGTCCAAGGTTGTTGGGAGAAATAATCTCCGATGTCCTCCTCCAGGTTTGGGTCTCAACTTTCCATCATCACCTTGGTTCGGTGAACATTAAGAGTGAGTGAGGGCTACTACGATATGCGGATCCGTAAACCTATCGCAGCAGGTATACATCATTTGGACGTCCCCCTTACAGAGTTATTCCGTGCTAATTGTAATTCTCTTCAAAAGCGTGGCTGGGACTTCTTATTGTCTTTGGATACCTGGGCTTTGCAGATATATCATTCCAACATGACAAAATTCTACATGGAATCACTTTCTTCGTGTTGACGGTACATACTTTTGTTGTTTCGGGCTTGACTGTTGATGTCTAACTATTTCCCCAATTAGTTTGTCTTCTACTGGACCGTCGATACTACACGAAGGAGGATCGCCAACCTCACTTTCTTCATTTGTACCGTCATTGGTGGTGTCGGTTCCGAGTTTGCTCAGGCATTCCTTACGGTATATTTGTTATTGGGATGCGTATTTCAAATCTTCATCTCTAACCTGGCGCGTTTTTTACCCATTAGAACCATCGAAAGTTTGATGCTTTCGACATTTTGGTAACTTTTAAGGTCTTTTATTGTCAAGAATAACCATTCTAACTTTACTGTCAGGCTAATCTGATGGGTAGTGCTTCGGCTATCTTAGTGTGTGCCTTCTATCACAAACGTGAGTTACTAAGAGCATTTGCGTAACTACCTCTCCGGCTAACCTTGTCGTTTCTTCTTTTTCCACAGGTATGCTTGATAGAAGACGACAGCAGAAGTATCATTCCGTGCCAGCAGGGCCAATGGATCTTGAGGCCGCAATTTCCACCGAGGCGTCTTCTCCAAGTGTACCATTGCAGGAAATGGATCCAGACGCCATAACCGTATCCCCACCAACTCCAGAGGAGAGTGTGACACAAACAAATAATAATAAGTAGTTTTAGTTCCGTGTAATATAGCGTTTTAATAGCTTGTCAAATGTTAACTACGTCAATGCTCTAGTTTTGATGGAACTCAATAGTACATTTTACTTAAGATTTGCTCACTAAAGCCACATATAGCATATACATAAAGATGGCATGTCTAGTAGCCCTTTTTATCGTCGAGGCATAGGCATTCCTCTTCCCCTACCTCTCATGCCCCCTCTGGGAATGCCTGTCTGAGGAGCCTGAGATTTCTCGGCTAGTATAGTCTCGTCAACAGACAAGATTAGGCATGCAGCCTCGGCAGCTGACTCGATTGCATTGATTTTGACCAATGCTGGTTCCCAGACAAATTTCTCATAATTGTCTGCTATGCTTTCAGTCTCAAAGTCTAATCCAGCCCAAGTCTGACCCCTGGCATGATACATACGTAATTGGTTAAGTAGATCAGTTTCGTCCATACCAGCATTACTGCACAATTGGCGAGGAATAATTTCAAGAGATCTAGCAAATGCAGCTACAATAAGTTGTTGCTTTCCTGCAATTGTCTTTGAGTAATCCCGAAGATACTTTGAAATTTCCATTTCCGTAGCTCCTCCGCCAGCCACAATCAGATTATTCTGTATCGCTCGTCGCACAATCATTATAGCATCATGAAGAGATCTTTCAACTTCAGCAATGAACTGTTCAGCACCTCCTCGTAAAATAAGAGTGCAAGTCTTGGCCTTTGGGCATCCTTCGAAAACATTAAATCGGTCTCCACCGATCTGTCTTTCTTCAAAGCGCGTGCAAGTTCCAAGGTGTTCAGGCTTTATATCAGAACAGGTCGATTGAACACTTCCACCAACGGCACTAACTATGCGTTCCATATCATCAGCAGAAACTCGGCCAGCACAGAAAATATCGTGGTCTGCAAAATATTGGGTAGCCAAATCGCCAATTGGTAATTTCGACAGGACTACTTTAGCTCCAGTATCTTTTAGAGCTTCAAGCTTAGAGAAGATAATTTTCCATTCTGCATCTACAACAGCCTGATATTCTGATACTTTATCAATTCTGACCTCAGCATTATCCTTCTCAGCTTTCAGTTCGAGTTCAACATTGAGGCAGACAATCTTGGGGTCCTTAAAGCTCTTGGGTTGTTGTTCAAATCCAGCATATGAAAATGTCTTTTTAAATGCGACACCATTGACGAATAATGAATCTTCTAAAGCACCTCCTGGAACCTTTTTGATTCCAATGAGCCTTTCATTCAAATCTGTCTGATCCAAGGACAAGACTGCGTCAACAGCCATCTTTGTAAAAAAGTCTGAATTTCTATTAATCAGCTTAGAAGACATTGCTGTGCCTGCACATTTCAAGAGGAGATCATAAAACTTTTCTTTGTCATTGCTGTCAACCTTGACGGCAATCTCTTTGATTTTGTTAACCGCCAATTGAGAAGCTTTTCGGATACCCTTGCTGATAACATGGGATGAGATTCCCTCTTCGACAAACTCTTTGCTTTCTCTCAGGAGTTCTCCAGCGAACAATGTAACACTTGTCGTTCCGTCACCAACCTCAGCGTCTTGAGACTTTGAAATATCGACAAGGATTTTCGCAGCAGGATGAACTACATCTAAGAGCCGTAGAATGGTCGCACTATTTAACTGGTAAGTATCAACATAAAGATAGGATCAAAAGACAACAGTAACCCCTTACCCATCGTTCGAAATTGTGGTTCGCCCCTTATTATCCACGATCTGCATTCAATTAGAAAAACAATGCCCAAATTCAAAATAAATGACGATAAAAGAATAACTATGATCCATCAAGAATACAAGCGGATCGGTTATAAAACTTACCAAAATATCTGATCCTCTTGGTCCCAAGGTAGGGCGAATAGTATCTTGGATTGCTAAGCAAGCATTGATGTTGCTAATCGTCTGTCCCTTGCCTTGAGATGTGTCAGTTCCCTCCTTTAGGACCACAATTGTGGGTGTCTGTCCTCCGAAATTCATTCTTGCTATCGGAGTCTATAGTCTACTGTACTCTGTTGTTGCCCTTTCTTCACTTGAAGTTCTGTCTGTCGTTGGGAGTTTGAGCATATTTGCTTAGGTCGGCATTTTACGCTGTTAAAAAGATGATCAATGGAACATTTCAGCACAATATTGACAACTCCTTCTGAAGAGCTGTAACCAAGTCTACGATACCATACTTCATCGTGTCAACTTTTCGCTAGTCAATCTGTAGGACTTATTCTATACTTGTAATATACTCAGAGGCTGTTCTTAAAAACTTCTAGTCTATATTAAATTAGATAATCCAAAAACATCCCAAAAAGCAAATCCTTATAGAGCTACACCGACAAGCAAATATTAAACAGTAAAGATTCAAAAAAAAAAAATGCTTATTGTACAAATTCAACCACTTCCTGCAGCATCTTAAAGTCATAGAAGTGGGCCACATTTTCATATGTTTTCACATTTGGTAGGAATTCATCCTTGAACATAGTATTTGTCCATTCACCTGAACACGTACAGTGGGCAGAAAGATCATTCGGCTTGATCTTCCTGCATTTTGAACACCTAAGGTCTTGCATTTGGTATGAGAGTATTAATCGTTGTAGATCCGAAATAAGATGCTCCTCTATCTCTACCCTATCAAGATCATGGCCGCAAAAGACACAACTAAACGATTCTGGGGAACTGTAGCTGCCGTCAGAATTTTCCATTATTAGAGAGTCGTCACGGCATAAGTCTATATCCTTTGAAAGGCAACAATGACGGCAAAAAAGATGCCGTACTTGAAGAGAACTGCTTGGGTCCTGAAAAGAAGCTTCAGTACTAAATTCCTTGACATCGAATAAGGCAAGGAGATCACGACGAAGCATGCGGACTTCTATATTGATGTTTTTAACAACCATAAAAGCAGCGCAAAGGAATTTCACCAACTGTAAAGCGGGATTTTGAAGCTCAAACCGTGATCCTGGTAGAAATGGGAAAGCAAATTGTGCTGACACCTCTTGATTCCACATTCGAGGATCATTCTGCTTCTTTAATATTAATTCGATCCTCTTTAATAAGGGTTCTCGCAGATCTGTTATCACTTTTTTAAATGCTTCTTGAACTGTTTTTTCACCTTCTTCGGTCGGTACCTGAGTTAAACGTTGCGTAGAATTCTCCAGACTTGTAGTTTTAGCGGCTTTAGCTTTGTGCATAGCATCAATAAATTCCATCATCCAATCATGAAATTCTTGTTGACAGAGAAGAGGTAAAAATTTCTTTATGTGCCAGTGCATGTATAACGTCAGACTAGTTTCATAGTTTCCTGCTCCTGACTCAAACGTAGGATTATCACAAGCAAATCCACCGTAATTAGCCTCATCCATCCACAATAAGTAATCCCAGTATTCTTTAATGTTAAGATCAAGATAGTTGAATAAGGGCTTAGCTTTGATAGACTTGACAATGTACTGTGAGTATGCGAAGGCATTTTCAATACTTGGTTTGGTAGTCTGAAGAATTAAATGATTTTCATTAGAAAATATGACTCGTGATCCTAATCGCTTGAATTCGCGAGCTAATTGAAGGTAGGCTTGCTTGCTGAGAGTCTGAACATGAAAGTGTAATTGGCGGTCATAGAGTAGACTTTCCGGTGAAGATACCCAAAAGAGAAAATTGTGGACCATTGCGTCTGCGTTCGAGCTCCCATGAAGAGCCTGATCCCATAGGTTTCTAATAAGTTCTCGCAATACATTTATAGCGGCAGCGGAATATGCATTTTCTGCAAAAAGAAGTCCCGATCCCGGTTCATCTTCGTCCGCTCTCTGAGCTTCTGCCATTTCCCCCGATTCTTCTGTTACAGCGGAAGTTAACACGGTATTAATCGCAAGATTCCGTACTTCGAGCTCTATACAAGCCGTCGTATATGAGCCAGGATTATTCACCGATGGGATATCTAAATCTTCCAGAGATTCAAGCGAAACATCATTCTCGTATCCAGCATGATCAGGTGCTGGTTCTGGTGACCACCATAAAATAACGCCGTTTTCTATTAGCCTTCGGGCATAAGCAACATCAATGAGAAATCGGATATCATCAGAATGGAGGTTACAAATGGGAATATTTGCATAGCGGGCCAAATCTGTCAAGTAAGTTACCCAAGACGATAGACCAAAATATAGTGCCACAATTCGTTTAGCCACAAATGACTGCCACCCCAAAAGTTGAATAGAGAGGTCTGCTTCACTGCACCTGAGTTCCACTGTAGCAATATCGGTTGCCATCTTGATCTTTGAAGAAAATACTGCTTTTGAAGCGGAATGGAGTAATACCATCGGAGCTGCAGACCGAGCTTTAAACTTTTCAATCCATTCATTGACTGATTTGCAAAACTTCTTCTCTGAGCTCAAGTACTGTATGTCGAAATGCTTCTTTTCGCCGTATACAAAGGGTTCTTTAGTCACTCCATTTCCAAGTTTATGTTGGTTTACTCTCTTGGAGTAAATGTCCTCATATATACGATCAATATTTGGAAGTTTATCTGATTGTCGTAAGGATTCGTGTACAAAGATAACAGCTTCAGATTCTGTTGCTGTAGGTACCAAACAGATAATTTCGCGGTCTGCCATAACACAATGATAAATGAAAATGTAGTCAATAGTAGCTACCTTGAGGTATTCGTCATTCACATCAATATTGGTCAAGTCTCGCAATGGAAATCCTTTTTCCATACCATTTTTAAGTACCCCTGGCTTTTTTTGATTGATTGTGCAGGCATTCCCCAACTGAAATAAGCAACGGCTAACACCATCCACTGAAGTCTCATATACGCCTTCGACGTTTTTACTGTTTAAGAAACTGTCACATTTACCCATTTCGCTGCAAAACAAACTTTCAGGCATTGTCACCTTGAATAAGTTCTTGGATGATATTCCAGAACGAAGGAATTTATTAACTTTTTCCACTTCACAATCTTTCAGAAATATATCAGGAAAGTTTTCGTCCCGAAAATTAACGTAAACGGTTCGGGGAACCGTCAGGTTAACAGCTTGTACCTTTCGATCGATCAAGACAATTGCTTTGACTATACCAAGGCCATCAGCCGGCTTTAGCTGTAAAAGCTGCCATGTCTTGCTGAAAGTATTAACTGCGGCCGATTGGATCATACCGGCTAAGTCTCTTGGTCTCCGAGCCTCTGTAGATTCTCCAAAGAGATGACGTCTCCGAACTCTCGCTTCCCGTTGAACTTTCCACTTTTGCTTCTGATATTTCAACCATAGATTGTAACTTCCAGTAATTGGAGGTTTTACCGGTGGCAAGCTCGCCACAGGATCTGGAGGTAACACAGAATTCCGGTCCTTAATCTTTCGTTTGAAGGTAGCAACTGCTGGCTTATTTGCTGCCCATCCCACGCTAGACCGCCCAATATCTTCGAGGTCTGTGATCTCGCGGATTACATTTTGCTGTGACTCTCTTTGTACATCAAGTTCGGAACGCTCTTTAACCTTAAATCCGAGCGTCTGTTGCTTGAACCTATCCTCCAGTTGTTCGATTCGTTTGACCAGCCAGTCGGGATGAGTGACCCTTGGAACAGGGTTTGGTATCTTTTGTAAAGCTGCTGGGATCGTAATGATCTTTTGTATTACTGACCCTAGCCGTTCTTTGTAATAATTCCAATCCAAAATATCGCGTGGATCAAAAGTTTCAAGAGATGGATCTTTGAGCCAGCGACGCAAAAAATGCCGCTTGACGGGATATTCAGCAGAGAAGATATCGATTGGAATAGCCCGTTCGGTAACAGGTGCCGACCTCGGGTCAGCTGCTATAACGTATTTACAGGCAAGACCTTTGTCCTTAACCATTTGGTCTCCAAGAAATTCAGCTAGCCTTTTAGCAGTAGAAATTGAAGAAGATTTTTGTGTTCCATACTCTTCCAAAGTCTTTGACATACTTCGATTCTCGCTGATGAGCCCGATAAGTTCTTCATCTGCCAAGTTAGCCCCCTTGCTTTCTAATACATCTAGCCATCGATTGGAGACAGCTCCAACTGCTTGGTAGCACTCTTCCAGGGTAGACCCTTCCAGAAAGACTTTAAAGATTTCAGTTTGGAAGATCTTGATAAGTTTTAATTCACCACGTCTTTTCACTTCGAATCCTTTCAATTCAGCCAGTGTACCATCATGATTAAAAACGGCATATCGTTTCTTAAGATTCTTATTCTCTTCCTTGGAGGTTGGTAAGATCATTGCTCTATAGGGTCCATCCACCTCGAAGAAAATACTGTTCTCGCTGCTGGTCTCATACTTGTGCTTCATAGGATCAATAAGAGTCTGATATTGATCATTTGTATACTTTTCATGCACTAGATGATTAAGCATAACACATGGGTAGGAAATGAATAGTTTCTTGCCTCCCTTGAGTTTGAAGCTGTAATTTTCCGGAAACCGCTTAGGAATAATACACCAAATACCATCAGTATCGAGCTCCAATGGTCGTCCGATCCTTTGCACGAGTTGACGTGCCATCTGAATAATAGTAGCACCTGTTAGACAAGTAACTCCTGCCATTTCCATAGAGTACCATCGTGAGCCTTTTCGCATGACATAACCATAGAAAGAATTCAAAATGACCTTATGAGCCAATTGCAAGGAATCATATAAAATGACCATTTTCTTGGCTTCATCTAGATTGGCAGTATCTGATTTTGGTATATCAGCTACTTTGCCTTTCCATACCTTTTGGAGACCCTTAAAATCATAACGGCGATCTCGGAATGATCTTACAGTATCCACATAAAATGGATTTTCTCTTTGACATATAATGGCCTCTCGTTCCAAAGTTTTCGTTTCTCGAAGTCTATGGTAAACTTTCTTTGTGTAATCAGAAAGACGTTTCTTGATGAGCAAGGACCGCTCAGATTGAGGAAGCTCATCGAACGTCCTCATGGGCATATTGGGTGTGCGCCCGGGGAAGAGCTCATTCCGCAATGATGATTTAATCATATTGTATTCATCCTTTTTAGCAGGGAAATAGTCACCTCTCCATGACCAAGGCAAGCGCCGATCACACGTCTTTCCAGGTCTATTGAAGTCGCAAGTCGAGCAAGCCTCTTCTGTGATCATCGAATCTGGCTGCAATCGATTTGTTATCATGATATTAGGATACATGGAAGCGACATCAAGATGATAGATTTTGGGTTCTTCAATTCGATCTGGGTGCTGCTTTATTTCATCCAAAGCACTAGTTATTTCATCGTATACTTCTTGATAGTTTTCTACATCTTGCAAGTTCTTCTTCTCTTCGATCTCGATAGTAAATTTAAGAGCTGAATGAAGTTGACTCTTTAGTTCGTCGATCGCTGTTGTATCCACCTTGAATACTTCAGGAATATCACTCCGAAATACTCCAGATTCCAAACTTTCGACATGGCCGCCAACATAAGTCTCACTCTCTAAAAGATGGCCTTCAAAAAATCTTTCCTCTTCCTCTTTATGTTTGATCGGTAAGACTATTTCTTTCTCATATGCTTGGACCTAAAAGTTGTGTGCGAATTAGTCAAGGGGTAATCTTAGGTTGATTTGGACATGAAAAAAAATTTAAGTAATAGTTACCATCAGAAGCATTTCGCAAAGCGTGCCTGTTCCTTTTCTTAGAACTTCATCGGGATTGAGAGGAATAATATTGCATAAAGAGAAAATGAATGGATGGACATATTTCATATAAAGATAGTATGTCGCTACAGCATCGGATACTGAATATTCAGACAATGTTTGAGGTTGCTCGTATGCGAATCTATAGAATGTCAGAAGTCAGCAGGGTCAAGACAAGAACCTGTATGTAGAATAAACTTACTTGGTCATAAGTTCTGGATCGAGTTCAATAGGGTCATATCCGAGCTTCGCAGTCGTTACAGCTTTCAAGCCTTGACTACCCTGAGGTAGATAACTGTCTCTTTTCACCCAACGAAAGCAGTCCATGTGGGCACAATGAGTTGATTTATATTCCCCCTCGTTGTCAATTTTGAAACCTATACTTTCAAACATATCTATTCCATTTATGGATGCCCTCTTATCGACAAAAGGCCAGTCAAAGAAATCACCATTGAAAGTTGCAATGACTGTCGGTTTGGCTTCTCTAATGTGATCAAAGAATCGTTCAAGAACTGCTTTCTCATTCTCCTCGTTAAAAATAGTAAAGATACCTTGTAACTCCGGTCTAGGGGTATATTCAAAATCTTCGATATCTTTTGAAACAATCTCACGGTTAGTGATGAGAAATCCTTCTCCATCAATCATGTAGGAAATCATCATAACTTGATCAATGAGTGCATCAGGAAATTTGAGGGGCAACTTTGTAGTCTCAATGTCGAATGCCAAAATTACTGGATCGGGTCGAGCAACCCTTTCAGGCATTTCTATGACTTCAGTAATTCCGTGCCGTGTTCTCACTGTGTACCATTTACCTATTCGAATATTTTTGTCAATCGCAACTCTAACATGATATGGGACGTCGAACTCTCTCATGTCGTAAATGAGTTCTTCAGCATCCCTAGGCTGCCCAGAAACATCTTCATCGTCGTCTTCCATTTCGTCATCGTCCATGGCAGTAGTCGCCATCTCCGCATAGAGATCAAGCTTGGTCACGTCCAGCCTATTTTTCTGAACAATAGGTGAGACAATGAGACGAGCCTGGAGTAAATCAGATACATTGTTAAAGGTAAGCCTTAGGAACGTCCGTCGATATCCCAATAAGTGGTTAGGCATTTCAAGATCTTCCTTTACTTCCCGAGATATAGATTTTATAATTCCGTCCAGCTTCCTGTGTAGGAATTCCTCAACCTCTGCTTCTGTCCTAGCCTTTAAGATCATCCGTCATTACAATGTTAGACTAGAGAGACTAAAATCAAAAGATGTATCTAACATTTTTGGGCGTACCTTGCAAGCAACCAAAAAATAAGGATCAAACTTCAATGTAGACTTAAAGCTTCCACCTTCGTCATCTAAAAAGTAGTAGTCCATGGCAGAGTTTGTCGCGCCCGTCTCTGCATCCGTGACGGTAGTCTAAAATAATAATAATAATAGAGAACAATGTTAGCATAGGTCCGAGAACAGTGTAAAAGAAAGGTTATATCTCACAGCATGCATGTTTATAAGCCAACCTATTTTATCGGGTTCATTCTCTATCCTATCAAACCCCATAAGAGCATCTAGTGAATCAGTCATGTCTCGTCGCGTTTGATCTGTAGACAGGGACGTAGCTTCCGCAGCAAGTCCCTGGGTTGATACAACCATATTCCTTTTAGCATTTTTTGAAAAGTCCTTTTTCCGCCGAAAAGGTTCAGCTTGCTGGCCCATTTGTGTATATGTATACTAAACAATTAATCGTTAAATCTTCGAGTTATCCCTGCTAAATTGATTTTTAGATCCCACGCACGGTTTTGTTTTTCGTGACACGCGACGCGTCTTTGGGAGCAAAAAAATAAAATTAAACTCCCAAAACGACCAAAACTCCCAAAAACTTGTTTAATGGGATCGAAAACAGCATTGTTAAAAGACAAGAAATCCAACGTCGTCATTTTCACAATGGGTATATGGCCTTGGAACAAGCAATCGACATCATCCAACGAGAATCAGGATTCAAAGCCACCTGTATCTTCTGAGAAGTTAAACTCCAAGCAATTGAGTGATCAACTTCTTCTAGAGGACATTCCTCCAAAGTTTGCAGAGAAAGGAGCGGCAACCGTTGAAGTTGAAACAGTTCCTGGCCGGCCCAAGGAAGATGCTTCAGTATCAGAGATTGTCAAATCAGTTAGTGTTCATGATTTTATGCACATAAACGAAGTTCCATGTTTTCGTAAAAGTTATCTTAATGGCTTTATCGGTGGTGGAGTTGCTGCTGGTGTTACAATGTTGATGGGTTCCACACCATTCAAAACTTTCAATTGGTTCGTTGGGACGTTGTTGGCTGTATCCACTGCTAGCTTTGAATACTGTCGGGCAGAGCGTCGGAAGAATCTTGCTTTTCAAGCTGCAGTCAAAGATGAACTTAATACCTTACCCAATGGCAAACTGAAGTTCGGGTTAGATGAAAAGAAAGACTAGGTAGATAGTTTTTTTTTTTACATGCTGTACATACTAAATGTTTATCCAATCGTTTTGAGAAGAACTTGGAGATCTACTCATAAGCTGGTAGTCGATCATTTTACTCTGAATTTTTGAAAGAAAGGCCATGTTCGTCTATTTTAAGAACTGCTCCATAACTCCAAGATTTATAGCGAATACAAATGTCTAGTAGACTTGGAGATTAAACTAATGAGAATTATATATTAGAAAGTGTATCCAAATAGCAAGAAAATCGCACTTGTAATCTTTCCAAGTACTGATGCTTCTTTTCCCAATTATTCATAGCCCTAGTGTAATTAGTCGAATCAATGGGGTAGGTCTTTTGAATTTTCAACTTTAAATCTTCATGCTGTTTTATGTCTGAGTCGCGAAGGCGGTTAAGAAAAGCTTTTAGGGAATCGAGCTGTAGGCCAATAGGCAGAATTGCGTTTGACATTATCGAAACAGGCGGAGACCATTCTGCAACTTTGGTCTCAGAATCTCCTCCATGCCAACCATAGTTAATATTTGTAATAGCCTCGCGCAACGGAGGCTTTGACATTCTTGCAGCCCAATAATTGCAGGCAAAGACAAAATCACGCCCATCTTCTTCTTCTTCGGAGCATTCAAAAGTTATGAGTCCTTTACTTTCCAAAGACCATTGGTGAGGAGAATTTTCGTCTTGGGTAGTTAATGATTGGCTTAACGATATTGTTGCCAAACGCTTTCGGCCGCCGAGGGATGCCTTCCTAGAGGAAAGATTATCATTCGAAAAGACTGGTATTAAACTTCTCCGTTTGTTGAGGGAATCAGATATATTCAGGCATCCATCACCCGAAATTGACACCGAGTAGACCGTCGTAGGATCGTACATTATGGAAGAGGTTGTATCGGATATTATTTTGAAACGTCCGACTTTTGTCACTGGTTTACTGACACTCAAGCATGGTGAAGATTTGCCGTCTTGGGATTGTGATGATTCAACATCTTCTTTAATGGTACCCTTAGCGTCAGTTGTATTATTATTTTTGAATTTCTCCCTCACAGTTGTCGCTGTTCGTTGAACGTATGATTGACGACGTTTTGGAGGATCTTCCAGTAGCGCAAGTGGGCTAGATTCTATTTGACTATAGTATTTTGATAATAATGACCTAATGGTCGTCCGGCCCTGAATGTGGCCAGTTCTTGAAAGAACAGACATTGTGTTGTTACAGAATTGCTCGCACGTCATCTTGCGGGATTCTTCAAGATCGCTTCCGTGTAAATCTGTGTTGAGCATCAAAAGTGAGTATGCTAGAGTATGGACAGTATCTTTAGACTCTAGTATACTTGTTGGGTTACAAAACAGCCACCTTGCAGATAGCATATCTAGGACGCGCTCGAGATTCTGAGATTCCGCACGAAGATATAGATGCTCACATAGATCTCGAAGGCTATCGAGCAAATCAACTCCAAACCATGAAAATTTGGAGAAAAAATATCTTCTCTCATCACTATGTTCATCTCCAGGCATTCCCAATAAAGTGCAGGTCATGTCGTCCTTCTGAGGACTCGAGAAAAGTTTATCGATAGCTGCATTCTTTTCGACTTGCCAGTAAGATGGTCTTAGGTATATATCTTCATCACTAATGACGAAAGGGCGGACATTGCTATCGAGACCTGATCTGAAACCAAAAAAGCCAGGTCCTCGTCCAGGTCTGTCAACTATTATACCATTGGGATTCCTTGAAATTGGCTTATTACCAGTATTTGGTCTCATGTGACTGTTAGCAGATGCTTGTCGACATCAAGTGGTGTTCAAGTAGGTTGTATTCGACTGGATTTGTATTGTGTGTCCTTATAAACCAAATTCCTAATGGTGGTCTTGGGAGCATCGACCGAGCTCTCCCTTTGGACATTGATCAACTCAACGACGACGACCTGTCAATTCGAGGTAGGGGCCAGGAGGAAATACACAATATGAGTCTGCCTCTCGGTGGTCGTGTGACTTCCAATCCTGCTCGTCAAGGGCGGTTCCATCGCGAACGTTCCATTACAGATGGTGTAAGGTTACCAAAAATCATTAGCCGGTAAGGAGTAGTTTGGATTTCATCTCTCTTGATTCTTCTTGATGGCTGGGCTAACTATGAGAACCTTAGAATATTCAAGCCTCCAACGCTGGATTTTGAGACTGCAATATGGGAAATATATTATCTCATTGTCTCGCCAAAACGGGTATACCGCTCTATATATTATCATGTATGCAATTCGGAAACCCCCCCCAGTTATGTATTATTCTCAGGCTAACCAAGTTGATCTTTCTTCTAGAAACGTTAGTTTTATTAGACGATTAATCGGAATCTACGTGCTGACCGATAGTGGTATTGTCTTTTTAGAAACGAAGAACAAATGGGCCAGAGATGATCCTTCATTTATCATACTACTCACAGTTTTTGTAGTGATATCTTCTGTGGCCTGGGGAGTTACATACACAGAAGATTTGCAAGACTTTATAAAGCTAATTTTTTATATGATCATTGTGGATTTCCTGTTGTTTGGTGTTATTATGGCTACAATTGGATGGGTACTAGCCACAAGGTTCTTCAAAAAGTCAAATCGGGGTAGCGTCATGACAATTGGCGCTGAAGGCAATGTCGAATGGGCGTAAGTTGCCGAGAGATGTTTTATTTTTCATGCAAGAGCTGACAGAGTATTTCTATAATACAGTTACTGCTTTGACGTCCATTGCAATGCTTTCCTAATGATATGGCTTGATTTGCATGTCATTCAGTTCATATTTCTTCCCTTATTGACCCCAAACAATTGGTAAGTGTAATGGGTTGTGAAATCTACTATTTAGAAATGCTGACTCTTTCATTGAGGATTTCATTATTTCTGGGCAATACCCTCTACCTAATCGCTTTCTGCCATTATTTGTTAATAACATTTCTGGGTTATAATGGTATGTACTCTAGCTTTTTAGAGATCGTTTTTAACCAACCGCTAAGTACAACTGAATTAAGCCCTCTCTATCCTGGAAAACACAGAGTATATCCTACTCCCAATACCTGTCTTGGTGCTTTTGTACTTGATGAGTCTTTTTGGGTTTAGTATGGTTCATCGTGTTCTCGATATATACTTTGATGATTGATCACCAGGTAGCGACAAAAAAATAAAAAGTCGAAAAATATATAGAAGGAAAAAAAGAAAAAGAACACTATTTCCATCAAACAGCACATAAGATTATGAATTATTTTTACAAAATACGATAGCAATCAGTCTACATTTCTTTGATGAGTTGTATACAGGAAAGTGGTATACAGCCGCGTACACAATCAATCAATTTCCTTGACTGGGACCTTTAATAAACTCCCAAAGAAAAATAAATAATAATAAAAAAAAGTTTAGTCATCGCGAATCCCAATCTCATTCCCTAAAAGCCCAACATAGCGAGAGCGGTCTTGAATAACAAGTAAAAGACATGTCACGGATACGGTCGGACTCGACATCGACAGCTTCATCGGATTCCTCGGTTGAGACCCAATCCGAAAAGACCAAAGTGTTTCTTGGGTTTGTCGACGAGCCAGCAGATGATAGTGCCAAACCACTAGATTCTCGTCTTGGTGGTAATCCTGTATGTTTTTTGAATGCTCTTGGATATTGATATTTTCTTTTACTAAACGTGTTATGTTACAGCTTTGGTTGGATCCGCAGAGTCCTCCACGTCTAGAATTGACTACATGTGGATCATGTTCCCAGTTGATGACATTGCTTCTACAAATCAATGCAGCACTGGAGAATACAGTCTATGAAAGGATGATTTATCTATTTGCGTGCAAATCACCTAGTTGTAGAAGAAAGCCCGGGTCTATTAAGGTATTTAGAGGGACATTAAGAGATCCAGAAAAGATCAAGCGCGCTGAGGAGGAGAAAGAGAAACAAGCTCAGAAACTGATAGAGCAAGAAAACAAGCTTGCAGAGACTCGCAAGAAAATGGCTAATATGGGGAATTTCTTGTTTAGTGGTGCGCCCATTATACCTAATAATTCAGCTGAGGAAGCAGCCGAATGTGCATCTCAACCATCGTCTAAGAAGTCCTTTTTAGAAATTGCTAGTTCTAACGTTGCAACTGAATCTCCAAAAGCCTCAGTGGAAGAGAAGAGTGAATTATATCCAGGGTCATTGACCGTTCCAGAACCGTATCCTTCATTCTTTCTTGAGGTAGATAATGAGTATCTTGACCCTGATGCGGCAGCTGGTTTCACTGGGCCTGGTGGAGCATCTTCTAGGCAGGTTATGAAGAGTCTTCGAGATGAGATGGCCAAAACGGATCAAGTGGAAGAAAAATCTAGTGGTAGTGGTGGTGGTGCTGCAGGCAGCGAAATAGTCACCAATGCGGATGAATCATTTGATAAAACATTTCAAAAATTTGCTGATCGTGTGGCACAGAATCCACAACAAGTTGTAAGGTACGAGCTAGATGGAGATCCATTATTATTTTCATCAACAGATGAAGTTGGTAAACGAATATTTGATGAAAATAAACAATCATTCCCAATATGTCGGCATTGTAGTAAACCAAATTTATCAATACCTAAAAGGTTTGAATTACAGCTTATGCCACATGCAATTACAGTATTGGAAAAATATCAACAAGATTTAAATCTTGGTATGGAATGGGGTACAATAATAATTTCTACATGTTTAGCAGATTGTTGTCCAATACTTGATGAGAACCATGTGGGGTATTTAGAGGAATCAGTTGACGTACAGTGGGAGTGAAAAGATTGAATATTCTTTTTTTTTTATTCCTTTTTATTATTTATTGTTATTTTCTTCATGAGAAGTATGTACAAATTTTTTCATATACAAGCGAGATGATGATTCTATATAAATGCATTCTTTTAGAACTTTTGTAGGACAATTTTTTTCTTTTCCGTTCTCTCCTCTATAGATGCTGAGGGACCTCAACGTCCTCAATTGCCTGAACTTTATCACCTTGTTGAAAATCAATCTTCATATCTTGAAATTGCATTCCACATTCACTATCCTTATGTACTTCTTTAATCATTTTAGATGATTGTTTTAATGAAGCAAGATTTCCATTAAAAATAATTTTTTCACCACGAAGAATTCTAATCTTTGATGAACGAAATATACTCCCATTTATAACCCTACAACCAGCAATTGGTATTTTTGTCTTTTTTCTAAATGTAATTTCAAATATTTGTCGAATTTCTGCTTCACCAATTACTTTTTGTTTATAAACTGATGGAAGTAATTTTACAAGACGATCTTGAACATCTTGAATTAATTCATAAATTATTGTATGAACAACAATATCAACATGTGATGCTGCTGCTTTATTCCTTACTTCCTTTTCAGGTTTTACATTAAACGTTAATATTGATGCACCTGTTGTAGCAGCAAAATCGACATCATGTAATGTTGGTGGACCTGTCGCTGCTTGAACAACTGATGGACGTACTTTATCATTCCCTAAACCATTAAGACTGTCAACGACAGCCTCTACAGATCCGTTGACGTCTGCTTTTACCAGAAATAACGCTTCAATTGGTTTTTCAGGCTCATCAGATTCCTCATTATTCTCTGCTTCCTCTTGCGGTTGTTGCTCTTGTTCTCCTTCTCCTTCCTCAGATATTGCCTTCTCTTGCGTACCCTTACTATCCCTATTCGCCAGCGATTTCGCTTCATTATGTGCCGCCCTATGCTCTCGGCGTTGTTCATTTAATTTCGATACTTGCTGTGCCTGTTTTTGAGCATCAATCCTTGCAATCCTATTATCTACAACATCTTTAGCCACTGACTCTGATGGTGCTTCCAATACTAAATCACCTGCTGATGGGAGTGTTTTCCATCCTGTTATTTCAACTGGTGTACCTGGTTCAGCTAGTTTTAATGATTTCCCTCGTTCATCTTGCATTATTCGAACTTTACAAAATGCAGTACCCGCAACCAAGTGTGATCCAGTCTTTATAATTCCACGCCTTACCAACACAGTTGCAGACGCACCAAGACCCTTCTTAATTTGTGATTCAATAATATTACCCTCTCCTCTGATATCACGTTCTGCTCTATAATCATTAATCTCTGCTAATGTATGAATAGCTTCAACAAGTTTATCCATACCCTGCCCAGTCAATCCAGAAACTTGTACTACTTGTATATCACCACCATATGGCTCTAATTCAAGTCCTGCAGCAGCGAGATCTTGCATCACTCGTTCAGGATTTGCTTCTGGTTTATCGCACTTATTTATAGCAACAATTATGGGTACTTCCGCAGCTTTAGCATGCTTGATTGCTTCTCTAGTTTGAGGCATGATTGAATCTTCAGCTGCAACAACTAAAACGACTATATCAGTTACATCTGCACCTCTTTGTCGCATTTGTAAAAAGGCTGCGTGACCTGGAGTATCAAGAAATGTGACTTTATCCTCAGGGCTATTACCCATGCGAACAGAAAATGCACCAATATGCTGAGTAATTCCACCATGTTCTTGATCCACAACATGGGACTTTCGAAGATAATCAAGAATAGTAGTTTTCCCATGATCAACATGTCCCATAATTGTAACGATTGGCGGTCTAGGAGGAAGCGTTGATGGATCATTAGACGGCGGTGCAGGAACTAAATCAACTCCTGTATTATCACTTTGGATAGCCTTGAATCCGTATTCGTCGGCAACAATTTCAACTGTTGAAAAATCTAAAACTTCATTATGGCTTAAATGTTGGTATCCAAATGTATCCATAGTTCTTTGTACTTGTTCAAGGCGTAGACCCAAAAGTGATGCAAGACTATTAACAGTCACAAATTGTGGAACAGTAATTTGTACTCTCTTCTTTGATGCCTTTTTTATCTTTGATTTATTTTGCTGGTTATTTTTATACTTGCTGTTGCTATCTTTTGTAGGAACTTCAGAAGCCGAAAAGTAAGAAACCCTTTTTGATCCAGGAGGTTGTTTTTTATCGTTACGTTTCTTTCGTTCATTCCCCGCATCATCCGCTTCTGATACATAATCTTCAACAAACCCTGCTGGTCGTTTTATATCGAGATTACCATTATTTCGATTGTCTGGTCTAGGTCGTGTGGTTGAAGGAGAAGAAGAAGAGGGCACTGGTTGAGGGGGTGGAGCGCCTCCAAATGTCAAGTCTGATCCACTCGATACTATAGGCGTCTGATCAACAGTAGCCTGTATAGGAGGATAAGAGGATCGATTTTGTCCTTGTCCTTGCCGACCAGGATCTCTTCCTGGCCTGTCAAATCGACGATGGATCCCGCTCTGAGGTGATGACCCAGTATTTTGCTTCTGAGACCCAAAGGATGATCTTGCCCCCTGTTCTTCACGATATTTCCCCCAATGTCTAGGAGGTCCATCAGTTTGACGCTTTTGTTGTTTCATTTTAGAAAAGAGTTGATTGAACTTATTGAGTCCTTGACCTTCAGCAGAGCTCTTGGAGGGAGTTGACGTACTAAAACACTGATGATGAATTCTCAGTAACGCCAAATGGACGTTTCCTCTTCTATTATTGCCTTGCATGGTATTGCATCGTGCTATACTCTGCCGATTCAGGCAATATTGACACTGTAGCCGGCTATATATGCTATGTAGACCAGATCGGCCAACACAAGAAACCTTTAAACCGTGTCAGCTTATAACTTTATAAGAAATATTTCATCTTATACTAACCATTGTATTCCAAGTTTCTCCAGATTTTCCGTCAACGGAAATTTTCGGTGGATGATTTAGACTGGGAGATGAGCTCTCTCGGAGGTTGGGAGTACAATTAAGAAATAACAAATCTCCCAGCAAAATGGACTTAGTTACAAGTGTAAAAATAGTTTTGAATACGTTTTGGTTCTAGACAAGTAGTTTTTGTTTTTATCTTGCTCTTTATTTATTACTAAAGTATGCATATATATATATGTGTGTTGTTGATCTATTTTACTTTAAACAATAAGGTTCCTGATCGGGATATGAATCTAAAAATGCAAATAATAGTAGTGAAATATCATCTCTCTCAGACGCGTACGATCATAAAACCCGGGGGTTTGTATCGTAAACGTCGAGCAAGATGATAATAGCACGAATATATCTGTTAGTATATCAAAAGGAAATCGTTTTTTACGCTCATACGCACCAGCTTGACGACGAATCCAAGAGCTCCCATTACTGCGAATCCGTAAGCGACAGCCTTGAGAATCCGTTCATACTCTATAATTAAACAAGTAAATAATAATGCGTTAGTGGGATAACAAAAAGCAACAACAACAATCGCCGTGAGTGTATCCACTCACCCTTTCGAGTTGGCTTTTGGCACCGATTGACAAAGTTGATCCCATCCTTGACAAAATCCCGAGGCGCATCAAGTAAATTTGCTGATTCAGCTCCCATTTTTCTTTTTATATAGAGATTATTAGGCTTGTGAATAAAAATTGGTGTTGTATTCTCCTTTGAATATTGGGCGTTGCATCCTAAAACAGGCTTCGTCTCGCTTGCTTTTCCGTTACCTATGGTTACCATTGGAAAAGTCTGACTAGGCAAGGCTGGGAGGGGATACAAGCTATTCTACCAAAATCAAACTCCTTTCTTATGTACATATATTACAGTATTATACAGAAACCAGTAAATCTACCGACGCTGGCTTCTTCTCATTATATTGCGTCTTATTGAGACACCATTAGCACCCAGTGGGCCTGTTGTCCCATCTTTCTTTCCTTGTAGTCCCTCAAATTCGAGCCAAGGCGACGAACTCAAATTATTATTGTTCTCTTCGTTAGCATTCCACACATCATTCAGAGGTGTAGCGATACGCCCTCGTACTATGACCAGTTTTGGTCGGTCGTTTTCATCAATCCCAATTGAAAACTGCCTTTCCGGGTCTTTAAGCCATGGAATATACATGTGTATCTCCCGTTTATCGTAGTCAATTGCCTTAATCAATCCAAGGCCTATGAGTTTTGATGTTTCGATACGACTTGTAGACCAATCGTAGATTTTTATTTTGCAGACATTGTCAACTTGATTACCCTCGTCATCATTAAAACAAGAATGAGTAATGCCTACAATAGTTCCGTTGAATGCAGTGTCTATATCCTGCTTATCAATAGTTTCTTTAGCGATATCCAGGCCTATTATTGATAGACCATCAATACCATCAAACGGTATCAACCATGGGCGTTGAGCAGTCATGTGAGTTTTAAAATTCCATCTGTTTCCATCACTTTGGGATATATGTAAATAAGAGAGCATTTGTAAAGTTCGTAACTGAGATGCCGAATATAGACCAGTCCTTAGTGGAGCTCCGTAATTCTCTTGCTCATTACTCAGTGATACCGAGTCCACCAGTACCATCTTGGCATAAACATTAAGGGCAGCCGCGGATAATGGCGAAATATTAGACGAACCTTTTGTATTATCCGATATGGTCGATTCAGGGTATATATTATTACCAAGGGAAACAACATGACTCGGTCGAATTTCGTTAATTATCTGTAAGATGAGCTCTTGCCCAAGCCCCTTCATCCATCCAGCTGTATTAATTATTAAAGGAAAATGAGATCCATGTTCACTATGCCATCTATAATAAAGATCCCTGAAAATCTGCATGTAAAAATCTGGATCTGGTTTAGCACTTGTATAACCAAATTCGTGTGCCCATAATTGAGTAACTGGTGTTATGTCATCTGCAATAGCTATTTGAGTAAATGAAGGGCCAAGAATTGGAGCACAAATCATACTGAGGCTCATTACTCCCGGAGGAGAGAAATACGGTTGTCCAGGATCAAGTTCTAAATATCCCGCATGTGAAAAATCTTGTGTTTGATTCTCCTTTCCTTTAGTTACTAAAGAATTCAGTACATGTGTACAGAAAGTGGACTTGCCAACCGATTTGGGGCCACACACAAGTATAACAGGATGGGGTTCTCCATCTTTTAATGATTTACAGTCTGACAATATGTCATTGATACTATTATCCCAGATATCCGAGGATAAATGTTTGATACCTCCCAGACTTGATGGGCGATAAACAGGTTTGAATGAAAGAGACTTGTCTTGCTCGAGTTCTTGATCAGAGTATCCATCTTTGGAATCAATCTCAAACGTGTCCTTGTAAAAAGGGGCATAATTAGCCAATTGCTCAATTCCAGAGAAATATGATCCAAGTTCGATGACAACTGGATAAGTTTCCCGAACATCGGGATCCATTTTTTCTAGATAATTTGAAGCTTTAAACGCTTTGATTGTTGATATAGACTGGGATCTTGAGCTGAAGGCTATTGGATATTTGACTCCCGGAACTAGTTTGGCTCCTAAATACTCTACTGTGCCCTTTGTAACTTTGATACTAAACTGACCCACAATAGCTAAAGTCTCACCATCGGCCAAATAGTACGACATTGCAGATTCTGAGATAATTGAAGGGTTATTTTCGCATGAGCGAAATGTGGATGGTCGCTGACGATTCGTGTAACCGTTCGACGCTTGTTTAGCTTGTAATTGTGGATTCAATAACGAATAAGCTCCATATATACCAACTCCAGTTTCGTCCGTAGACCTAACATCACCGCCATCATCGTCACTATCTTGGTAGACATAAACCATATCCTCATCTTCCAGATCTTGCTCAGAGACAGTCGGACCTTGTTGACCCATCTGTTTCCTATGAGCAAATGCACTAAGGGTAGGAGTACCTGTCACTGTTTATTAGCTAAAGTGAACAATGTTTCGGATAAAAAAAGAAAATGAAAGTTACCTGAGGTGCTCCTGACTCTATCATTTCCCTCCCTTTCGGCCACCATTATCCCTCATGCAGATTCGGTATCGAGATGTCCACACTAGCAAGGCAGTTGTATTTTTTTTTTAGCAGGGTAACTTAGACTTGCGCCGCACCGGGCATCTCGAATTTGTCCCAAAAAAAAAAAAAATAGGAAAAAGAGGCCTACAAACATCTCGAAGTGAATATTAGGCATCAAGAATGGCGGCATTTCCAAAGCTAGTTAGCAAATCTAACGAGAGAGTTAATTCATCAGACGATAGTGATCAGGAAGATGGGAGCTTTACTGTGCCAAAGGGATATAATTTGACCAAGGAAATGGGAAATGTAAACTTGCGAGGAAAGAAAATAATCCTTTTTAGAGTACCTAAAGGCACTAGTTTATCGAGTGTGAAAGAATTACCAGTATCATTAGATAAAGCTGGAGAAACTACCATCAAAATCAATAATGCAAAGTATAAATTAAGATCACGGCCAGAGATGCCATCCTCATCATCAAGCAATATTAGTGATTTACGGATTCTATTACCAGATAATAATGGGAAACTCAAGATTAGTAAGTACTATATAGACTAATTAATTTGCTATACCCCTATTAACGGCGTTGTTATTAAAATTTAGATGATACGCCTGTTTCGGCATACTGTGAGCTGTCAAGAAAGGTTGAAATCCCAAAGATCGATTATTCAAAAGTTATAGTTGCAAAACCTAAAATAAGTCAACCAAGGATTGATCCTCGGCCAGAATCTATTGGAGATGCTATATCAGAATCCCCTAAGCTAACTGAATCAACGACGACTAGTAATAATATAGACGTTGCTCAAACTGAAAGAAAAAAGGTCAAAAAGCGCAAGCACAGCAGTCATCATGATGGTGAAAGTCATAGAAAGGAGAAAAAGATAAAAAAAGACAAGAAAGATAAGAAGCAGCAGTAGTAGTAACAGTAAAGATTATCATTCCTTATTATGTACCACCAAGAACTGTAAGAAATTGCTGCTGCAGCAGCATCTACTGGAGAATTCTACATTAGAGGGAGTTTCATATACATTAGCTACATACACATATAGTAGAACATTTTCACACAAGTATAAACTCAGTTTGCCGATAGAGGTGGTGCTGCTTGGTGAGGTGAAGTACTCGGTCCTGGACCAAGATTCTCGACGAGTTTGCTCCTAGCCGCCACGACCTAATAAGATAAAAAGCTTTTGTTAGAAATACGGTCCGTCACGTCTCTCTCTTTCTCGTTGCTTGAATCTCACCTCTGTACGTTTCTTCTCCATTTTGACCTGAGTATCTGCAATCTGCGTTTCCATTCGTTTTCTTGAAGATTTCATTTTTTTCGCGTCAGCAATTGAAAATATATAAACACAGAAAACAAGCCGTACATTTCATTTTGGATAAATTCTAGTCGTTTATTGACGTTCGATTCCGCCTCTGGTTTGTCCTGTGGGACAAGAACCGGTCCAATCATCTTGTATATTTTGGCATCCTCTTCCAAGATGGAGAACTCCTAGTTTGCAATGTTAGAGAGAGAAGAAGAGGTGTGGAAAGGAAAAAACATCTATCGCGTCTATACGAACCGATTGAACTATCTTATTCTCCTGTAGCTGAGCTTCTAGTTTCTGCCGGGCATCGACAAACTTGACAAGATCTTGGATAAGCAGTCAGTGAGTTGTTTAAGTCGCACATACTAAACCTAATCAAATAATACCTTGCTGTATAGCATTGAATTCTTCTGCTTTCCTTTCGAAATTCGGTTTTAAATCAGATTCTGCCATTCTTATTAATGTTGAATCAGATACTCTAATTAGAGTTGGAACTGTCAACTTTTGCTTTTCTACTAGTCCCAAGCTAACCACCGGACCATCTTCAACTCATCTCATCTCATCTCAAACCAAGATCTTTCAACAAAATGCTTGTAAGTAAGCAGCAAATGTATTCACAATATAATTAATATATATAACTAATCATTTCTATCTTGTACTATAAAGCTAAGGCCTTGGCTCGAAACTAGAGCTCCACGTTACGCTCTCGATGATGACGACTATTCGTCATCAGAGGAAGACAACAGCAAGGAGCAAATCGGCAGGGTCGACATAAAATTACGCCCAGGGTCCACTCCTGAAAAGGGTCATGTACTCGTCTGCATTCCCAAGTGTTTTGAAGCTCTACTCGGAGGATTCATATCTAAGAAATCCGACAAGACTGTTGTGGGCTCTATACAAATCTCTGAAAATGTGCATGCTGAAATTGTAACAAGTAGCTTGGCAAAAGACTCAAATAATAAGGATATATATTGGATCGTTTTTCCAACTCTTGATGCTTCAATTTGTTACATTTTTGCTAAATTTCTTGTGGATCAATTATCCCCATCCAAACTCATTGTTGTTGCTCCCAAACAAAACTATCAAGATCCTGTGCAGATTCTTGTATCGAGTAATTACAATAATGTTGGGAAAAAATGGCCCAGACTAAGGTCACCTTCTTTTATATTGGGACCTGCAGCTTCTCTTGCTTCTCTTGGACAACTTAACTCAATCAAGACTGGTTGTATAGTCGTTGAAGCTTATGGTATACCTGGTCATGAATTCCTAGAAATGGAACCCTTAACGCAGGTCGTTGGGGCTTTAGGAGATTTCCTAGGTATCTCTACTAGCGATATATTCGACTATGAACATGTCCGTCATTTACTTGTACGCCCAACCGGAATGTATCTCTGAAACAACAATAACTTAAAAAAAAAGAAAATAATACAAAAGATGCTCCCAAATACAAATATACAAAATGGTTCGTAACTAGCCCATTCACGAAAACTTTTTCTATATAGCCCCCTTCTTCATATTTTCTTTTTTGGCTGGCTACTTTTTGTGCTTCTTTTCCTTCTTCGCCTTCTTTTCTTTTTTCTCCTTCTTTTCCTTTTTGGACTTCTTATCCTTTTTAGGTGTCTCCTCTTCAACTTGATCTTCCATCTCAATATCCTCTTTAGCAATCGCAGCAACACCACCATCAGCTGGAATTGATTTTAGAACTTCATCCATGGCATGTTTCATAACATCCGCATTCTTTGAAGGTGCAGTTCCAGTTTCGTAAAAATTCAACCGTTCTTCAACTTGTGCCTTTAGAGCTTCACCAAATTTTCTAGTTGGAGCATCTGCAAAACTGTCAATTCTACTTGCAATTGAGCATTTATTAGCTAAGAATCTCGATATCCGTCCCTTATTCTTTTGTCCTGCTCGACCTATAAATGAAGAATGATATATAAGACCATACTTTGGTGTATTACCCTTAGTTTTGAGCGCTCGAAAAAGAGCCTTCTCGGCACCAAGGATCTGAACAGTTGATGCTGGGTATTTTGAAAGGTTTGTAAGACTTCCTGCATGAGAGATCAATCGAGCACCGACAACATCTCCAATCAACTCTGAAAGGTTGGGAGCAACAGTATGCATCTTCTCTACAAGATAAGTATATAATCGTTTGCGGTAGTCAGATAGTTCAATAACTCGATCAGCAAATGTAGCGATATTATCCATATCAATCGGTGACAAATCTTGACCCATGCTAACTCTTGCAGCGTCAATTATAGCCTGCGCAATGCTAGCATCGTCATTGACAAACTCAGCAAGATCATGAACAGATTCTGCATTTAGACCCGACTTGTCACGAATAAAACGTGCAAGTTGGGCATACTTGTAGTTATCTCCTACAATTTTAGCTAGCTCAGGAAAATGCCAACCATACCATTCACGTACCCGCATAGAGAATGTATTTATATCCTTATCCAACTGATCAAGAAGCGCAATTGCTTGTATAATGTGGTTGTCATTCTTTTGAACGCTAAACTTTACCTTGGCCCTCGAATAGGCATGACCAAGTCCTAACTGGGCACGTTCGATATCCCCAGGTTGGAGCTGCTTAAGAAGCTTTTGTCCATGGAACCTTAGTCCTCTCAACAGATCCGATACAACCTCTGAAGATAGGCATTCGACCCAGGGGAAATTCTCCTTTATGCTGACACCAAGATTTTTATCTGATATTCCCAGAGAAACCTTATTCTTTTTAGATTGTTTGGGTAAATTCAACTCCAAAAGAGATTTCAGCTCCTCGCTAACAATTCCCTCAGAGATATCATTTGCATTTTCCAAAGCTTGAGCAGCCGTCTGGAATGGAACAAATGATACAAGCTTAACCATCTTACCAAACTTGGTCAGATCATTGGCGGCTTCACGAACTTCTTTCAGTCTAGCACCGATATCTTCGGGCTGATGAACAACTTCAAATAATGCATAACCTGAAGCCTCCTCAAATAGGAGATAGTTGACCCCATTTCCTGACATGGCTGTAAATGATGATCCAAAAAACTTGTCGAGAAAGAAAAAATTTCTGGTAAAGGGAAGACGTGCTGGGACATACGCGTGAGAACGATTCGTCCCAGAGTAAATTCTAGCCCTAATAAAACTCGACACCATTAACGTCCCGATAATTTCGACATTGAGAAAGAGACAGCAAGGACCATAAATGTCATCATCATTGCAATTACTCAATCCAAAGGCGGAGTCTTTGAGGAGATCTGCAGCTTTGGCTGTTAATATATCGGCTGCTCAGGGACTTCAGCAGGTCCTGGCATCCAACCTGGGCCCTAAAGGAACCATCAAGATGTAAGTTGATTATGAAGAATGCTATTAAAGTTCTTTATCTTACGATTGTTATTTGTGTTTTAGGCTCGTCGATGGATCTGGAAATATCAAGCTTACAAAGGATGGCAAGGTTCTCCTTTCAGAAATGGTATTGATTGCAACATCGCCCCTTGCTGGTCAGGTTTCCAGTATGATCTTGATCTGATTTCTAACTTCTTTCCTTGTAGCAAATACAAAATCCCACAGCTATCCTTATAGGTAAGTAAAGAGATTTCTTCCTTTTTTGTGGGGGTATATTGCCTTGCTAACGCCCTTTTTTTTTTTTTTTTTTTTTTTCTAAGCGCGTGCCGCTACCGCTCAGGATGAGATCGCTGGTGATGGTACCACATCTGTCGTTCTTTTAGTCGGTGAACTCCTTAGACAGGCTGATCGATTTATCCAGGAGGGCGTTCATCCTCGTATCATATCTGAAGGGTTCGATCTTGCTCGAAACGAAACTCTTCAGTTCCTTGATACGTTCAAGACTCCAAAGCCGAATATTAATAGAGATTTCCTTCTTGGTGTTGTAAAGAGCTCTCTTCTTACCAAGTTGAGGCAAAATATTGCCGAGCCACTGGCGCCAGCCCTTGCTGATGCTGTACTCGCTGTATATGAAAAAGATAAACCCCTAGATCTACATATGATTGAGATTGTTAAGATGCAGCATCAGTCGAGTGCTGAAACTAATCTGGTTAGGGGTTTGGTTCTTGACCACGGTGGAAGACATCCCAATATGCCTCACCGGGTTGAAAATGCATATATTTTAACTCTAAATGTTTCCTTGGAATATGAGAAGAGTGAAATAAACTCTGGATTTTATTACAGTAATGCCGACCAACGCGAAAAGCTCGTCCAAAGCGAGCGAAAATTCGTGGATGAAAAACTCAAAAAGATTGTTGATTTGAAGAATGAACTTTGCGCTGATGGCAAACACGGCTTTGTCATTATAAATCAAAAGGGGATTGATCCCATGTCTTTGGATGTTTTGGCCAAGAATGGTATTCTAGCTTTGAGACGGGCCAAGAGAAGAAATATGGAACGTCTTCAGTTGGCATGTGGTGGTACTGCAAAGAATAGTGTTGATGATCTTTCAGTAGATGATCTTGGATATGCCGGCCTTGTCTACGAGTACGTCTTGGGTGAGGAAAAGTACACATTTGTCGAGAAAGTCAAGGATCCCAAGAGTGTTACTCTTCTTATTAAAGGTCCAAATCAGCATACTTTGAATCAGATAAATGACGCAGTTCGAGACGGATTAAGAAGTTTGAGTAACGTAATTCAAGACAAGGCTGTTGTTATGGGAGCTGGTGCTTTCCAAATAGCCGCTTCCGCTCATTTACTAGGCCATTTCTTGAGAACAGTCAAGGGTAAGTCCAAAGTAGGAGTTCAAGCATTTGCAGAAGCTCTATTGGTAATCCCCAAGACTTTGGCATCAAATGGTGGGTTTGATATCATGGACACAATTGCTGCATGCCAGGATGCATTGCAAGATGGCCATATTGTAGGTATCGATTTACAATCTGGAGAGCCATTGGATCCAGCTACTGAGGGAGTTTACGATTCTTTCAGAGTGATTCGGAATGCGATTGCTTCCTCCACATCGATTGCATCCAATATTCTCCTTTGTGATGAATTATTAAAAGCGGGTCGATCATCCTTGAAGCAGGGACAAGAATAAATATCAAACTTTTATAGTGATAAAGAGAAAGAGAAAAAAAAATATTGTCACGATATAGTAAATAAACTTTTGCAATAAACAGTTCGCCTCTACGTAGTGTGTGATCGGATGAGGCTAGAAATCTACCGAAGTAGGATACAGTTATCAATTTTTAGCGCTGTGTGAGTTTAATCCATTTCAAACCGGCAGAAGAAGATCAGTGATAGATTTCTCCTACAACATATACCGCGTACATCAATCCTAACATTATAGAGGGATAAACTACTTGTATAGAACAAAACCAACGAGAGTTTTTCGATGGATAACCACACCCTATATACCATAGCACAATCGATACTACAATGTAAAAAATAATAATAAGACAAAATAATAACTAACAAAAAAAGCAAAAAGTCAATGGCCCGAAGAAAAATAAAATTTGATGAAAGCACTCTTGTGCGAATGTCTTTTATATACTCTTGAATGTTGTACTATTCTTTGCTCCGTCTCAGAGGATGAGCTTCGGTGTTAAAAACATAATCGTCCCTTTCAAAAAGAAAAAAAAAACCACCAAGATTAGCAAAATTTCCTTTCAATATAATCAATCACATATTAGTACTCACAGAGAAACGAGGCCAGGATCAGAGAAGGTAAGGTAGAGGTACTTGAGTGACTCTGCGGGCCAGAAACTGTGGAAAATAATAGAATGTCAGTACAATAATGAACAAATAAGTAACAAAAAAAAACTGCTTACCTTTCCATAGAATCTTTCTGAGCAGGTTTCTTGCTCATGACATTTTCAATACCCGCATAAGCAGTGGGCGTTCTACAGTACTTTTCAACAGCCTGAAACATCTTCCAAGCTTCGTCCTGCCATTTTTTGGCTCCGGTTACCCTATAAAGTATGAAGAGACTTTCAAATGCCTCAGGACGAAGCATATATGATCCATCCATATCCAAGAAACTTGTTGGTAATAATTGGTCCTCATTATTACCACCATCTTTTGCTGCCTCCTTTTCTGGCTTGAAATTCTGACTAGGCAGCTTACTTTCTGCATCAAGGAAATCATCTATCTGAGCACGCTTCTGAAACTTTTGCCCTTCAGTGACCTGTTCAACTGCTGCAATTTTGGGAGTTTCACTAGGTAATGTACTCTTGACGGGAGGTTCCCAATGACACGTTTTAGAGGTACGATCGCAGGGCTCCACATGGAAAACTTCAGGCATTATACCAGTCTTTGTATGTTGATATGCCCAGAAACAACCCTCAGTCAATTTTTCTCCAATCGTAATATCTTCAGGACGATTGAAAACCTTTCCACCAATAGCCATCATACCACCTGCGAAACAAGCGAGATGAGAGTGTTCAGGGTCGAAGGTAATATTCTCAGTGGCGGAATTGTATATCGATCGTCCAGCGAAAAGGATATCAGGGTCACCTTCGACCTTGGGTCGGTAAAAGATGAATTTCTTTGCTTGATCAGCCGAATTCAGATATAGACGTCGGTATACATTGGAAGCTCCCTCTAATAGTACATATTCCTTTAAGAAATATTCATAAGTCGAATCAGCACAACCACCCATGCCATACACTTCTTCAGCTCCTCTTCCAGCAACAATGCCTTGAGGTTTGCAAATCGCATACTTGGCAATACCAAATATATCTCCAGGAATATAGACCATATTATCTCCTCTTTTTACTGTTGAAGCACGTTTGTTTAATCTTCCATGGTGGTCTGAAACCTCATCAGCGTTATTTGAGAGCTTGTTAGCAGCTGCATCAGCATTACTAGTACCATCTCCGGCTGCAGAATTTTTTAGTGCGTTAGCAAGAGCTTCATCATCGTGATCAAGTCCAGCGTCCTTCTCTAAAATATCAGCCACCTCATTCTTCTCTGCATTTGGATTATCAAAAGCTGATTCCTTATTGATACTTGAAGCCTTTTCCTCTGGTATTTCAATTTCATCTTTCTTATCTATAACTTCCTGTGACTCAGTCTCGTGTGTTTGGATATTTGGTATCTTTGGACTTGCTTTCGTTGTCTGCTTATGTTGGTCTTGGTTCGCATCGGCTCCTGAGTGGGTCTCATACAAAGCGCAGCCAGAGATGTCAAGTTCCATGGGGAATAATCCAGGAATGTGCGTCTTTGGGGCATATTCATCCAAAGCATCTGTGATTCTTTGCACAGCATCAAAGAACTCATTTCTTCCAGTGATTTGTGCCAAACGAGTGAATTCCACGGAAAGTGAAGCAACTTCAGACATAACAGCTGATACTCCAGCTCTATATTTCTCTTTATATACCCTCGGAGACCAATAGAAATATGTCAACGGCATATGATTGGGCGTATCAAAGGCCCCAAGGAGATTCTCCGCAAGCTCAACAGCCTTGTCAAGAAAGATCTTGTTCTTACCAATCGATAAATCATAAGCAGCAAGAAGTCCACCAAGATAGCGGATTGTAGTCTCAAACAGGGGGATATCGCTACGCTTCGATTTTGAAAAATCCAAATCTTTCAAAAAGTCTGTAACTTCTTTAACCTCTTGGTCAAGTCCCATAATCTGCAATGTATCAATTGAATCAACAAGTGTAGCAGCCCATCCAGTAAAGGGATCACTGAACTTCAAGGTTAAAGGCATTAATTCATCATGACCCCATGCATGTTTCTTATATCCTTTCCAAGTATGAGCAAATGCAGCCTTTACAGCATCAAGCCTATTGATTCGAATCTTTTTGTCATCATCTGTTTCTTTGAAGGCAGATCTAGCTGCTTGAATGGGTGGAAGACGTGATAGTGGATCCTTTTTGGGAAGAGGAGTGATCTCTTCAGGACTAAGGGGATACTTGACAGTACGTGAAAATGGTTCATAGTAAGCTGCATCGACAATAAATCCAGCCTTATCATTACGACCCGATCCTTTGCCTGATGTAAGCAGTTCCACGCGGCCAGCCTCGGGATCATCTGCTTTTATAGGTTTGCGTTTATGAGTCTCTTTCTCTTCATGGGGAGTCACTGTAGCATCATTCGCATGTTCTTCCTCCGTCGTCGGAGAGAATCCTGAGATCTGGTGAGCAGTTTGATCCTTCAAGGGGCCAACATGAGACCGTACTAAGAAGAAAAAAATAATAACAGCGATGAAGTATTTGTACCTCCGCACCCGTCGAAAGACATAGTCCCACGCCATTTTTCAGACGGCACACTTCAATTGAATCGAAAATAAAAGAAGAATTAACAAGAAAGAAAAAAAGTTAATCTTTTCGTGATACGTGCTCTATTTCTGATGAAGGAGTACACGGTTTCAACCTCGGTTCCTATCTATAAAAACTCCTATCAAAGCTCGAAATTTGAATGTTCTCCCCTCTTCCCAACAGGCTGGCTATCTTGGGCGACACGAGCTTCAATTATCACAATGAAAGGAAAAAAAAAAAAAAATTTGGATTGTTCCCGCAGCAACGCTGGGACTACCTAAATAGGAACTTTGTTTACCTTGAGCCGCAGATCTGTTCTCGGGGCACTTTTTACTAAGTTGGCTTAATTCACCCGACCTTCTTTTCTTTCTTTCCTCACTGTTTTTTCAAACAAATTTGAAAAAGAGATTTCATATATTTGCTACGCAGCTGGACTGCAGGCATAAAACTTATTTCTATTATTTAATTCACTTCTTTATCTTCTACATTTAACTTCATCTCTATATTTCTGGTGAGTATACATTCCCTCTCATTTTATGAACTCTTCTCTGACTTAATATAGTCGCGGGCTCGACAATCCAAACTTCTAAAAATTACATTACTTGAAAAAAAAAAAGATATAATAAAAGAAAGAAAAGGTTTAAAGGAACCAAACGACGGCGAGACAAAAGAATCTCCTATACACATCTTTACAGCTGGGCCTTGAATTGAGACTCATTATTATAAAGAAATAACTTAAGAAGTACACCTTGTCAATACATGCCGAAAAATAATATATTCGTGCCTTTCAACTACCCGCCGAAGTCTCCCCTCTCGGAAATCTCTGAGGATGAAAGCCTCACATCTCCTTATTTAGATAACCCTCGGTTTGAATATACTCATGACACAACCTATCCTTCACCTGATAAGGACGACAATATATTTCCTAATGCTTCACATATCTATAAGCAAATCAAGCAACAAGTTGATGCCAGTTGTCAGCAGCAAAGACATGATGACATTGGCTCCCAGGTATCATCATTAGATATCTGCAACTTCGGTGGCTATGCTGACTATACGATACCTAGCTCTATTCAAAGTTCTGAGGCTCAAAAACCGAAAGACTCTCGAGGTTCACATAGGCGGACTCTTTCAGAGATGATTAGTAGCTATGCTCCATTGACTCCTGAAGCACCAAGTATGCCTTTTGTTCTCGAGGATAATGAGGAATATGATGCTTTATATACTCACCAGGAACCTCCGGAACCAGAACCGATCATCAAAGATGAGTTTTTGGGTCCAAACCCCTATCTAGAAAGAAATGATCTATATACGTTCGGTTCAAACGTTGCAAAAGATATCTACCCAGATATAGATAGTTCTTCCCCAACGAGACTCTTCTCTCCAGACCCAATTGGAAGTTTACAAGCTCCAACAACCTCTAGTCCTTGCATAGGGAACTTTTTCTCTATGGAAGGCATGATGAATAGTCCCGAAATCAGCGATCCAGAAGGCAACTATCTTTCTGACATTGCCTCTCCAGTGATCAAAAGCGAGGACCATTTTGAACCAAGTTCTACAGTCGCATTAATTGGAGACACGCCTGACATGAAACCTAACTTCAGTAAAGGCAAGTCTCATGAGCCCTTTGCCCCTACATGGCAACCCGTCGTGGTAGCTACTCCTGATAAAGGATTAAGGAAAATACAGGATAGATCGACTAGTCCAAACAGGAAGTCTACCGGGTCTAAATCACTTATTGAATCATTCATCGGGCGCCCAACTGCACAAAATAGCAAATATGTATGTTTGTATATGGGCTGCGGCAAACAGCTGAGTCGCAGATACAATGTATACTCTCATATCCAGACACATTTGTGCGATAGACCATACAAATGTGAAACATGTCCAGCCCGTTTCGTTAGAATGCACGATCTGCAGAGGCATCAAAAGATACATAATGATAAGAAACCATTTGTCTGTCCTTGTGGGAAAGCTTTTATTCGACATGATGCTTTAACGCGGCACCGGATGCGTGAAATCTGTATTGGAGGAATTCATGTTCCCGGGAAAGAAAAGAGGCCAAAAATGAGGAAAGGAAGGCCTAAGAAGCGCGCTGAGAAGCATGCTGAGAACCCTGAAGCTGGATCACCCTCATCAAGTATTGACCCGGCAGGAGGAATGAGCAGCAGTATCGAATCTCAGTCTGGAATAGAAGACTTTCAAAGCGAAATGGAGGAAGCATTGATAGCCTCTCATCACTATGATAATAACGCCTCTTTTCCTGTTGGTCTTGGTATATCAGATGGTAGCCATAGTATAAAACAGCATGACTTTGAAACTGTCTTTGCCAATACTTTAATGTCGGAAATGAATCGGAGCTAAAACGCTAAGAGCCCCAATTATAGGCAGTCATTTCAAAGACTAACACTGACCATTCAATAAATACGTGATTCCATTCTTTAGAGCAATTTTACCATTCGTTGCATTTTGATTTTTGATTTTTGATTTTTTATTCTGCTTTTCTACTTTCCGTACCTAGATGGAAAGTATTCCATCGTTCCTTCGCTTCTTAATAATTTTTTCTTTTTTTTTTTTTTTTGCTTATTTACTTTTTGTTTAAAGTACAAATAATACTTTATTTTTTATAATTTATCGGTTTTGAAACGGACTACGGATTTTTGTTCTTATTTTTATTTTTATTTTTGTTGGGATTTGAATTCGAATGGAGCTACTATAGTTTATTACTCTCATTTTACGGCTTCTTCGATTAAATATTGTATGAATTGAAAGTACTTTTTTTATAATTTCTTGATGTTACTACTCTATGTACAATATCTATTTACAATAATAAACTTGAAAATCGTAATTAATATCGAGCACTTCGTGCCCCCATCCCAGGCTGGAGTAATGGCATTCCCTTCGTTGGGAGGAATTCTTTTTCTACCTTTTGATTTCACCCCTTTTTCTTTGACCGTCAGAATCAAAAAATCATTCCCAGAGCTGCAGAAATGGCCTAGAATGGCCAAATTTACCTGAATGCATACTTTAGGCGCCCATAGAAGTCATTTAAGCACTTAAAATGATGAAAAAAGAGAAAAAGGAAAAGAAAAAGAAAAAGGATGGGAATCGAGATATGTGGGGTAAGATCTTTGAGGGTATGGTTCATATTGTAGCTCGTGTCGCCCGTAATTTTTTTTTTTTTTTTTTTAATATGCCAATGTATTTATTTCTGTAAATACAAGATAGGGAAACCACATAAGGTGGAGAAAAACCCGAGAGTAATGACGAAAATATAAGGAAAAAATAAAATAAAATAAAATAAAATAAAGAAGAATCAATGGGGTGATAGGGGTATCCTAGTCGCCCGTTAGAGGGGGTATAGGTTTTACTTGATCTGTTGAAGACTAAGTCGGATCTGTGCTTTGGCTTCCCGCGTAAGGTCACCCAAATTTCTCATAGAGTTGAATATCTGGTGGTGTCGCAGTCGTCGTACCAGGTCGATGAATGCAGTGATTTGTGCGTCAGTTTGACTGTTTTGCCAGTCGGGTGGGCAGACTAAGTGTTCCATGGTCAGTCCCATGCTGCGGGCAGGCTCGTTGATCATGGTTTCCCATAACTTTTTCGTAAAGAGACATTCTTCATATACGTGGGTCTGTCTGTCCTCGTCGATATGACAGAAGGTGCAATTGTTGTCTTGACCGTGAGGTCGCGGCCAGTGCA